>JAQNCA010000005.1:3110966-3127902 GCA_029783725.1 Acanthurus tractus | reverse complement strand
GGACCGGGATCGACTTCCAATCTATTTGTGATGTCATAAATAATGCTCATAAATCCATCTCTTAAAATTAGATTTTTAATGAGCACAGAGAAATGTTCCACTTGCTGCAGACAAAGTGGAAACCCTGACCCTACAAACAAGAAGAACTCATCTTCTCAAGTGATCCGTCTTAGGATACAATTGAGATCTGCATTATTGTTTGTATTTGTATTGATCCTGACCCTTTTAGGACAAAAGCCAAACTGGTTTCACACATTTTTTGTTCAAACTACAGTGTTTATGATTTGTTTATTTTTTTCTAATGTCTTGTCACTTTTTAGGTGCACCGACTAAGTGGTGAGGTGACCACTTTCAATACACTGATGCAGAAAAGTGAAAGCAAGAACAACAATTATGGTACAAAAAATTTATTTAGTAACAGTTTTGTAAACATTTGAGGTAAATTAACATTTACATCAACTTGTTCTTACAAAAGAATCATTCATACACAAGGCACTTCTCTTGTTTAAGACAGCATTTAAAACAGGTTTGCTGTTCTGAGCATCGAGAGATGGTTCCTACTCCCTGACGGGCCAGAGAAATCATGCTCTGCATGAAACGAAAGAGGAGAGAGTTTGGAGGAGTCACGGGGACGACGGGCTTTGAACACAACATCCTGTCAGGGCTTCATATGCATGGTAAGGGAAGGGCCAGCTACCCAGCTAACATTCTCTCAACAGTGGAGTCGTCTGATTGGACGTCTAACCAGAGTCCCGCCAGTCTGTGAGAACATACTGAGTGAACACACAGAAAAATACCCCAACTGTTTTATTCTCTGTCTCGCTGCTGTATATATATATATTTTTTTTTTTCTTTTAGATCCTCAAGCTCATCATTATCTGAGCTTGAGATAAATAACAGTTTCTTTTGTCAATACTGCCTTTTGTGTGAAGAGACACAGCACTTTAGCTTTAAGACACTTTTTTTCCTTTGAGGATCATAGAGATTGGTAGTTTGGCATCACGCTCTCTCGCTCTCTCTCTCGCGCTCTTTCTCTCTCTCTATTACTACCAATATTAGCATTGCAGAACAGCATTTTTCTTTCCTAAATGTGCAAATCTTTATCAACTACCTAAATGTAAACTTTAGGGATCAGAACAAATGCAGATAACAAAGATTTTTTTTTTTTTTTTTTTTATCATTTTTAACAAGAAACATGGATTTGGAAAGGCTGCTTTAACCTATGTGATGTGCAGGTGTGTATTCTCCTCTTTGTGCTTCTGTTTCGCACTAAATTTCATTTAAACGACTGAAGTAAGATACGGTATTAAACAGTATACCTATATGGGTACAGGAACTCTTACACCATACAGTACCATGGTTTTGTAACCCCTCTCCCCTGGAAATTAAAAGAAAAAAAACAGCTGATACCACTTTACACTGCTCTTATTCCAGTATATTAACCTGCACAGTAACTGCTGCATTAGTGTTTTGCTTATAGAATAAATTGCACAAGCAACTGTAGTGCTTAATCTTTTGCCCCGTGCCCTATATCCAATGCAGATCATTGAGTTTTCAGAAATTGTAAACTCACAGGATAATAAAGTGGACCAAAGCTGTTGTAAAGTAAAAATAAAAAAAAACTTATTTTTGGAAGTGAGTGCCTGGGTTGTGAATGAACCAAACAGCACAATAACACAACAGAGACAGGGGACTGCGGCTGCTGATGAATTCAGTTAAAAGTTTGGGTTTCTAAAGATCTCTAAGAATCAAGATGAACACAACAAAGTGGAAGCCGTCGAGGTCGACTTCACCGTGGCGCTTTGATACTCTCAACGCCAGTCATTTTGTCCTCTTTAATTGTAGCTGTTTTTCGCAATCACAAACTGACTACTACAAGTATGCAATTTATGAGTAAAATTCAATTCAGTTTTAAAAAAATAGCACTTTTCAGAATAAAACCAATGAAGAAGCACATGAAATGTGAGATGGTGAATAATCAGTGAACGCCTAAAGTTGCTCTCAGTCTTTAGGTGTGATGATTAAAAAGGGGGCTGTGGGTTTGGGGGCAAAAATATATCTGCCAACAATCTAACTAAAGAAATGTGCAGTTTTCAAGTCTAACCAAAGAGCTTTGGAAGCAATGAGAGTATTGTTTTTCTTTGTCAGAAGGTGGCTGTCATGTATTTGCATAACAATTTCAAGATTTTTTGAAGGCAATATCTTGTCATTTGTGCAGTGAGTGGAGAGCATTTTTTTTTCCAGACATGTTGACTAAAAGCGACGTTAACAGAGGCAGGCGTAAGTGACTCAGTTTTTCCTTTTTTTGCAAACTAACAGCATGGTGGGAACAATTTGATCCCTAGATAATTGAAAATGTGTTGTTTGTAGAGACTGTGATGCATTCTGGGAATTAGAGGGATGACTCTTACTAGCACTTTTGACCCATATCCTGTCCCCAATGCGCCTACATCCTGTCCTTTACTATCTATCCCATCTTAATTACTATATTTGTTGTCTGTGCAGGAAGTGCTGCAGTGGTTTATGAGTAATACTAGGCTAGTCAACTTTGCCTCGCAAATTCTTCCAGCGAATCGGTGAGTTGTAGTGCTACACATGCTTGCATGCACAACTACCATAAACACAACATTTGTGGATGAAATAAATTCCTTAATGACTTATCATTAACAAAATAGACTTTTTTTTCTAAAATTCAGGAAGTGCTGCAGCTTGAGACCTTACAGGTCAAAGAGAGATAAAACAAGCTGTTAACAAGTATCTGATTTGACCTTAAAACCAGAAGAAAGTGATGGACAAAGTAAATGAGTGAATTATCTGGCCATACATCAAATAACTGATCTTTACAACAATGTCTGCTACCTCTGCTTCCTCTGAATAAAATCAAAAAATATTCAGTCATTATTTTGACAAAAGATCCTTTTCATTTGGAAAATACTTTGTTCTTTAGGCTGAACAAAAGGAAGATACATCGACAGATCTTTGCCTAAACACATAAGTGAGATGTGTCCATTTTAAAGCACAAATGTGACACACTGTTCTTTTCTTTGTCGACAGCTGTGAGTGGAAACTTCTGACTTTATATCACTGCGTGATAACATTTCGTGTGCACAGCTTAAACTTGCCTCAACTGCTCTGCAACTCACCGATTGCACTAATTCAAAGGTTAAATGTATTCTGCTCTCTGCTTTCCTGTCTCTTGTCGCCTTGCCTTCGTTTTCTTGCTTTTTTTGTTTTGTTTTTTTCTTTATGCATGCCTGTGATATTTTTTTTAGTCTGAGAATAACTTTGTTTGGGGGGGGGGGGTGGGATTTGGGAAGTGGGTTGTTTATCAGGAGGTGGTTTAGGGACATGAAAGGGCTGAAGAGATTTAGACAGCCAGTTCACTTGGCCTAGCCCTGATGCTGCTGATATTGATTGCCCGACTGAGCCGCCGAGGGTCTGTGCTGACCGTTACTGGAGGCTCATGCATCTCCACTGTGGTGGTGGTGACATGGCCGTCCTCCTGCTCGCTCTTCCCCCCACCCCAGCTGCCTGCGTTGGAGGCAGTGCCGGGGCTGCTGCTGCTGCTGCTGCTGCTGCTGCTGGAGGCGGCGTTGGCGGTTGTGCTGGTGATGTTGGTGTTACTTGTGGTGTTACTGGTGGGAAGAAGCAGCGCCGCGTCGACGGGTTGCTGCTGCTGCTGCTGCTGCTGCTGCTCGTTGTTGTTGGAGGAAGACGAGGATGGGGAGGGAGAGGTGGCCTTCATCTCCCGAGTCTGCTGCTCGGTGGCCAGGTTGGCCCAGTTCTGCTGCGTGGCCAGCCTGTGGTTGTTGTTGTTGCTGATGTAGTAGTGGGAAGAGGGGGAGGGCTGGTGGAGGGACTGCTCCTGCTGGAGGTCGTCCATCTTGAACTCCGTTGCTGAAGGCACAGCTGCCGGCCCCATGGGCGGCAGGAATGCCCCGCTGCCCGCCGTCACGTCTGTGTAGTTGGGAGGGTAGCTGAGGCTGGATGGGGCAGTTCTGGGGGCAGAGGCCAAACACTCAGGCTCTGCAATGTCGACGCGGCGCAGCGACTCGTGGTCGGGGGCAAATTCGTTTGTCATGCCCTGTTTAACTTTCTTCCATCCAAGGTGATAGATCTCTAACAAATTCAGCAAAAGAGACACGCAAGCCACCACAAGCATAAATATAATAAAAATAGTCTTTTCAGTGGGCCTCGATATGAAGCAGTCAACGGTGTTGGGGCAGGGCCAACGTGCACACTTGTACAAGGGCCTCAGCTGGAAGCCATAGAGGAAATACTGGCCCAAAATGAATCCCACTTCAAACAGGGTCTTGAAAATAATGTTGAACACATAGGTACGCAGCAACGCGCCTCTGATACGGATTTTGCCATGCTCGTCCCTGATTGGCGGCTTCTCCTTCTTGCCTCCTCCTCCTCCTCCTCCTCCAGCATCTCCACCGTTTCTATAAAGGAGTTCTTTCTCCTCCTGGAACCTGTTTGCTTTGCGCATCTCCTCCTCCTTCTCTTTCCGCTTCTCCTCCATGCGGACGATGTGTAGCACGTGGCCCAGGTAGATGAGGGTCGGCGTGGACACGAAGATGATCTGCAGCACCCAGAAGCGGATGTGCGAGATGGGGAAGGCCTCGTCATAGCAGACGTTCTCGCAACCGGGCTGTTGGGTGTTACAGGTGAAGTCAGACTGCTCATCGCCCCAGACCTCTTCGGCCGCAGCCCCCAGCACCAGGATCCTGAAGATGAAGAGGACAGTCAGCCAGACTTTGCCGATGACTGTCGAGTGCTCCTGAGCGTTCTCCAACAGCCGCCCCAGAAAGCTCCAGTCACCCATGCTTCAAGATTTCTAGCCTATGGAGAAAGTACAGGCTGGAGTTGACAAAGAAGGGAGGAAACGGCAAAACGAAAAGAGGACAAACAGACAAAGAATGTGAGAGGAAGATAAAGAAATGTTTATGAGTCTTTTAAAAGGCACTCAAAGTCTGTCTGAATGCAAAGAGTATGCTGTTATATAAGGCCTTAAACTAAGTTAAAAACTCTCAACATACAACGACACAAGAACACACAAGGACATGGACGAGAGTGGAGGTGTCGACGAGACTCCGACATATTTCTCTTTTACACAAAACGCTTAGCAGGACAAGGTCTTTATAGAAAAGTGCCGCGTAGGCGTCAGATATCGATAACAAATCGAAACACAGCATTCATTTCAGACACAGACGCTCTTCAGCAGCTTGTATACTGTATAGGCCACCTGTTTGACTGAACCCTGGATCACTCTCCCTTTCTCTCTCTCTCTCTCTCTCTCTCTATGTCAGGCCTGTCTCTCTCTCTCTCACCTGCTCGCTCCACTGCCCAGCAGGCATGTGCTGAGATCAACATTATAATGTTCGAAAACAGCATTTAGCAGAGATGGGGCTCTGGCGTGGCACATGCACACACACACACACACACACACACACACACACACACAGACAAATACTGACACACGCATACACACACACACACACACACGCCACCCTCCCTTCCTCTGACAACTGTAATATGAAAGCCACAGAGAACAAACAGCAAAAATTTACTGTACAAACGAAAGTGAAGGATATTATAATAACTGTTATAAATTGTGGTGAGGTTTATAAAAACTCTTTAAGTGGATTTTTTTCTATTTGAGGGACTTATATGACCTATATGATATATATACTTAGATGATATTATTTTCATTATCAATTAGTTTTTAAATACTGTCTGTAATTAATCAAGATATTTACTTTTTTAAATGTAGGGGGAAAAAACTATTAGGAGATCTGGCAGCACAAGTCAATGTAGTCACAAAAACAATTATGTAATACGAAGAAAATGCGCATATTCTCACATTTTTGCTTGATAAATGACTGTATAACATGTTTTCAATTAATTTTCTGTTGACTGACAAAGCTTCTCAGCATTCTATCTGTAATTGTATGTCACAGATCAACAAGTTAAACCAATCTTTCAAACTGATCTTAAAGTTAAAGCAAAACAAATAGATTTTTATAGATACAGAATTCTTGTCTGGTCTTTCTCTCACAGGTTATACAGGTGAAAAGTGTGTTTTGAGCAAAGCAGCGCCTGTTGTTACTCTTCACATCTTTTATACAGTATTATGCGAACTGAACAAACCCCATTCATACCACAAATTCAACAAAAACCCACACATAGAGCAAAGGGAGAAACTTACTAAAATATTCTTGTATTAAAGGTAAAAAATCCATCGACTAGGGTTCACAATATGTATGACACCTGGAAGAGAAAGAGGTTAGTCCATAATAATTCTTGTGTTTTAGGTGAGAATTTAAAACAAACACTTAGCAGGTCAAAAGCCAAACAGAGATACACATAAAGTTCTGTGCATGCTTTCTTTAAATACTAAAATGTATCCGGATTAGAGCAAAAAATAAAAACTTCTGTTTTGTTTTTTAAAAAGATAAGTGAGAAAAACAATCTCAACTCAAAAACAGCATCAATTACTAAACACAATTTGGATTTAAATACCTAATATGCATATTGAGATTTAACCAAAGAAACTCAGAGAGTCAGAGGGTGTGTTTTACTTTTACCACTTGACCTTGTGATGAGTTAATTGTTGGAGTCGAACTTTGCGCATATTTCTCTCAGTTTCACAGGTATTTGCGGCATTTTAGTCGGATGGTGATGAATGTAACAGACAGAGCCAGGTTCAAATACAAAGCCATACCTGCCTGGATGACAATACAGAGTGTGCCAGAGTCCCCAGACTCCCTTTAAGCTCCACAAGCTTTGTCAAGCTTTTGTCTCATTCTTGTTTGGTTAAATTTGATCAATTTTAATAACTCGATAACACGCTGTTCTTCGTTTAGTTGGTCGGATTTTACTCACATTTAAGTTCAGGGGGAAAAATTTCAGGGAAAAGCTGTGTTTCTCCATCATACCTTTAGACCGGAGGAGATGTCATACTTAAATACGAAAAGCAAATCCATCTGCCATCATTGGTGCCATCACTTGAGTGCGTCGAAAAGTCTGTAGACCTCCCGCAGCTGCAGCGACCCTCCCTCTGTCTCCCTGATCCCAAAAACCCGCAACCCGTCGCCTCCCTGACAGCTTAACAAACGCTTAAATGCTGCCTCACAAACTCATTCATGCACAAACTCCTCCAAGCGTGTTCTCAGTCTGGCTGTCTGTCCCGGGCCCGTTAACGTGCGCAAGGAGAAAAAAAAAAAGTTTTCCTTTGTTGTTGTTACTCTTCGGAGGCGGCTTGGAGTTGGAGATGGGGCTCGGTTAGACGGAGCTGCCTCCCGTTTCCAGCCATGTCTGGACTGTCACATTGTGTGACCATGCATGAGTGAATCCACAGAGTCATCAGCCTGTCCGGACTCACACCACGCCCCTGCCAACCTCTCCAAAACCTACACAAATGTGCGTAAAAAAAATGTACCCAAAACTTTTTCCTCCAAAAAACGTCTGCGCAGTTTATCCCAATTCTCCAAACGCTATACACATAATTATCCAAACACTATAAACATCTCAATATCGTCCCAAAGATAAATACACTTTAAATTATTTCCTTAGCGTTAAAAAATCCAGCAAAGGTCAATCTGAAATTTACAAAAATAATAGAAACTCCCACATTTTAAGAGGAAAAGCCCCAGTAAATGACCAGACGGTCTCTACACACTCATGTTCGACCATGTAGACACTTTCTGTCCAAATAAAACATCACTTTTCAGGAAATTAAGGAAAACCTGATAGCTGGCTATCAAGGGAAACATATTGTGGAAAAAATGACATGGGAAGAATAATACAAGGCTCTCTGAGCAAACCAAATTTTTATTGCATCACTCAGAAAATAGATTTAAAAAAAAAAAAAGGATCTCCCATGTCCCACCCGGTGGGTAGGTGCAGGAGGGCAAGGCATTAAACGTGATACACACTAACACACACACACACACACACACTGCTAACAAAAACAATCAACCACATCATTTTTGTTTTTACTGATTTATGACAAAAAAAAAGTCTGAAAGAGCAAAAAGACTTCAAGGATCAAAGTGCGAGTGTAGTAAAAACTTCTTAGGTACAAAACACAATCAAAAACACATCGTCTCTTCATTTGGTCGCTAAGAAATTCATTAGTGTATTTTTTTTTTACCATTAAAAAGTGTTTAAAATAACAACATGTTGGGACTGGAATGATCAAGGTGTCCCTCTAAAACAGTGTCCAATACAAATGGTTGCTATCACAAATGTAGCATCATACAGTCTTTTGGTTGTTACAGAAAGTCAGAGGTCAAAGGTCAATTGAGAGCATATGCAACGTTTTGTGTTTTCTGTTGTCTTGAAATTATGAACATGTATTTCTAAATCTGCACAGGACTTTCTGTGAGACAATGCAGGACTTGACCTTTTCTTTTAAAACATTTGATCAAAACTCCACTCGGCCACTGAAAACATGTCAATGTTGTCACACACACACACACTGTAACTGCACAGACCTGCATCAGCTGCACCACTTATGTAACGCCAATATTCTTCCATCCGGATTTTCTTTCAGCTATGTTGGAATTGACACATCTAATCAACGAGTCACACAAATCAGATCACTATTCTCTGCTCACATGGTGGGGGGGGGGGAGGCGAGGGCGGGTTCTTTACCAACACCAATGTGACTAATCCAACTCAGCTATTCCTGGATGGAGAAAGGACACAGACAATTTTTACTCTGACATCGGCCGCAGTTCCTTACATTAAGAGGGCAAGCACCGATTAGCATGGCGGCTAAAATAAGGCACATGCTGAAAGCTGATACAGCCAGCTGGGGGGGTCAGTACACACTGCAATAACAACAAAACACAAGTCCAAATAACACAGAGGCAGGTCCGGGCTGAACATGGCCACCTCTGAACGGTGACTGTGAGACTTGTTTGAATCAGTCTATCCATGAAAAAAAGAGTATTGAGAGTATTGAGTTAAAGGCTCGGTTGATAATAAGAGCATTAAAGAGCCTTCAGGAGCAATAACGTGACTCAGAAATCCTGTTTTTTGAAATAATCTCTCAGAGCTGGTTTGCTTCATCAGAAGGCAAAAACAAATGTCACAGAAAACAAAAAGACAGAGTCACGTATTAATTGATTCATGCCTGGAAAATTGCTGCAAGTCTGACATATTTGTTCAGGCGTCATGTGTTGAATACAGAATAACACTTTGTATGTCTGAACACAACTCAGTATTTCTGAATGAACATTTCTGTGACATTTGTTGTTTTTATGCCATTTTTAAAAAAAGATTTAAACATCAAAATCAACTCTTCAATTTCACTTCAACAACAGTAAATCCCATTTTTTAGAATATGATCTGTTAGGGATGTTTCCTCCACTCACTGACTGGAGAAAACAAACATCTTGTACAGTACAAACATAAACACTTCATACTTTTATCACCTGGCATACACGTGTGAAAATATTTAACACATTTTCAGTTTGTTTAGGTTATTTCAACTCAACTAAAGATGCACTTCCATTTTTTTTAAAGCACATTCAACTCAAGTAAAAGACAAAAAGACAAAAGGAGCATTAAACTGTGGTGTGAACACTTTGTTATGCACTTTTTGATCAGCGTAATCTTCATCTGTGCAACAACACACTTCTCAGTATTTAGAAACAGAAGTATTAAAAACACAAGCAGTATTCATAGAAAATCACTTAATTGATTTTTAAAACTAACCTCATGCTACAGTTGCTTGACTCAACAAAGCAAGATCATAAAAACTACGCTGCTTTTGTCATTTTAGTGTAAAACATTAATCAAGTGTCAGCTCTTTCAGACTACACTACAGCATAATCTTGAAGGCACTTGGACCTTTTTTTGCTTCATGTTTCATGTCTTCATTTGTTTTGCTTCGTCTTCCAAGCACTTAATAAATCCTTCAAGCACGAGACAGAGCCCCTGTTCTTAGGGGTTCCACTCTAAACCACTAGATGGCAGTGTAGACTCATTCTTCTCTGGTTCAAAACCAGTCATTGTGCAATGTTCAACGCCCTTTCATTCGACTTCAGTACAATCAAATCACTTTAATTACGCACCATATTTGAACAATAAGGTGATAGTTGTGATAGTGATGAAGATCCATAGATAAAAGATATGATTGTGTTCGAGGAAAAGTCATCACGGCTTTCTGTTCTGAGCGCTCAAACAGTCTTAAAAATAATACTAGTGGGAATTCTTTCAGGTTTACCGAGATTTATATAAATAATAATAATCATTATTGATTTTTTGTCTCAAAAAAGAACAATTGATTGCTTTTAGTTTCAGATTTGAAGCTATATGTATAACACAAGAAAACAGAACAAAAAAAAGAGCATATTTTGCAGTGATTTTTGTAGAAATTAATGTAGAAGGCAGGCTATCCCAACAACATAAGCTGCTGTCTAACTAAACTAATTTCTCTTGTTGTAATTTTTGGTACTCTCAAAATCTGCTCAAAAAGCTATTTCACCTTCTCAGGAGACAATTCTGGTGGGTGCTCACATCGAAAGGCTCATTCCCAAACTGCAGAGACACACTATGACCATTTTGAGTGGTTAGATTTACAGTTTAT
This sequence comes from Acanthurus tractus, assembly GCA_029783725.1. NCBI lineage: Eukaryota > Metazoa > Chordata > Actinopteri > Acanthuriformes > Acanthuridae > Acanthurus > Acanthurus tractus. The sequence continues at coordinate 3,117,299 of JAQNCA010000005.1, read as the reverse complement.
GCTTTTCTTCTTCTCTGGTGCACATACACCACCGTTGGCTGCTCTTCAGCATATGGTCTTGTTGCTGGTTGAATCTGGGGAGGAAGACATGAGCATCTCGTTTCTCTTGTTCTGCAGAAGGGCATCCTCCCGTGTGCCGGTGTAATCGAGTTTCCTCTTGTTCGACCTGGCTGAACACCTCAGAAGCGCCTTGACGATGAGGTAGCACAGCTCTGCCACATTCAGCACCATGCAGATCGCCGACGAGGACACCATGAAGATGGTGAAGACGGTCTTCTCTGTCGGCCTGGAGATGAAGCAGTCCACCTTGTTGGGGCAGGGCCACTGCTCGCACTTCACCAGTCGGGGCATCTGGAAGCCGTCATACACAAAGTACAACGCGTACATGAAGCCGCCCTCGAAGATGAGCCGGAAGAACAAGCTGCAGGTGTACGTCCACCACAGTGGGCCTGTGATGGGCAGACGCCTCCTCTTCAGTGTCTCCAGGTCAGTATCTGTTGCCTTCTCGGTGCCGTTGGAGGCCAACATGGACCTCTTATCCCCTCTTTTCCTGTAGGCCACATGCATGGCCACCAGTAAGGCCGGTGTGGAAACAAAAATCAGCTGCAGGCACCACAAGCGGATGTGTGACACAGGAAAGAAGTGGTCATAGCAGACATTTTTGCAGCCAGGCTGCTGCGTGTTGCACGTGAAGTCTGACTGCTCATCTCCCCAAACGCTCTCAGCAGCCAGAACCAGTATAGTGATCCTGAAGATGAAGAGGACAGAAAGCCAAATCTTTCCTAGACTGGTGGAGTGTTTGTTGACGCCGCCCAGCTGGGCATAAAGAGCTCCCCAACTCATTGTTGCAAAGAGGACTCAGGAAGCTCAGACAACCTGCAGAAGGTATGAATTCAGCAGGTTAACAACCCAGAAAACCTGCATTCATTGTGTTAATGAAGGACTTTGTTGTCAGAGATTACCATATCAACAAAAGGTTGTTGACAATAACCATTTGTAATGATGATAGCAGTGATATTCCAAAATTTACTTTTACTGTTGTGTTAAAAATATGCATACAACAATATCATATATATGATAAGGTGTCTCTGAAATCATTTTCATTACTTCTGTTCCCACTTTGTTAAAGCAGGTGGCAGTATTGCAACTTAATTCTGGTGGCCATCTAACAGTACGTGGAAAAATGAATTAAGTGTAATTGTTCCTTTTGTTCGTATGCACTTGTATTTCAAGTGTATTTCATTTCCGGAAAAGAGGAAAAAACATGCAATAACAAAATAAAGATGCATTAGAGTGATAACAATATTTTTTTCAAACTTTCTAAAGATGCTGTGATGTGACTGGTGACAAACAGACCCACACCCTGAGACACAGAGCGCCAAGTCTGTGATAGATTCAGTGTTGCAGATTTACAAATCATTGAGTAAAAAGAGGCTGTGAGGACAATCATCATGCTTGGTTTTATTTATCTTCTTATCATCTCCATCCTAGCAGAATAAATTGATCTGAAAACTAACTTTTCCCTGCATCAATCATCGAATTTTAAAAGCTAAAACAGGCCCTGAATGACTCAATGCAAGGTATTTTTTTATGAAATAGGGATTTTCTGTTTGCATTCAGGTGTTTTTCTCAAGTCTGCTCAGAACTTTGACACCTTATTTGTTGTCTGTTTTCAATTCCTGTTTATATTTACTGGTTACTAAGTGACATGCGGTTTATGGCAAATTATCTCTCTTGTTTTTTATACATTTATGGAATATTTTCACTTTTTGTGGCAGTAAAACGAGGACATTCTGACTAAGTATGACCATAAAGTTCAACTTGAATCTTGATATTACAGCACTTTGTTCATCCGAAGTGCCGGTTGGTTTCGCAGTTATTATTACCACTTCTAGTCTTATTTATTATAATAAAGAATAGATCATTAATCACTGGAATGAAAATCACTTCTAAACTGTTCAATCTGATTGATTGAAAAGGCGCATTATTTTCTCCTCTGTACCGGAGCGCGTGTCCTTCATTGCACTGATTTTGTTGATGCACAGGAGTGAAAAGGCTGAAGAAATGACAAAAGAAGGTGATACTGAGTCTTGAGTCGATTAACGTCGGTAAAAGAGAGGGGAAGTGTAGTTGGTTTACATTAAATCCAACTTTTTCCTCATTTGAAACACTATAAAACTTCTTTTCATCTTTTCCCCCGCTAATTTTAAGAATATATCTTTTCTTTTCGCAAAGGCCTGTGAGTAATTGCCTTTAAAATTGAAGAAAAATATTGACGGAGGCCTTTTAAAAGACTTTTTGGACTTTTTTCTTCAATAAATATTAAACATAACCTCAACACATTTTGTTTGCCTTTGCTCGTTAATAAATGAATGTGCTTCCATGATATGAATACTTCATTTATTTACGAATAAATAATCAAAATTATTATAAATAAGGTAAGTAGTAAGTAATGTTATCATTCGCTTAACTGGTTATAATGAGAAATTAAAGGAAAAGTTCGTTGTCTTCACAAATCGGCATTAAAACACCGAGTACTCACCTGTCTCTGTGGAGCTGATCTGATGTATTTCAGCAATTTTCCATTAATAAAAAGTGTCCGAGTTGAGCTCGTTGGGGACGAAGCTTGACTTGTCCGGTCCTCAAGCCGTGTGAGAGCCGCACCTGAGTCCTCAGAGATCTCGATCCTCCCTGGACAGGAAGGAAAGGAGAGGTCGGCCTCAGGGTGGGGCCAAGCAGGCACCCAAGAGACAGCTCTTAGGGGGTGAGACTGCCTCTACAACAGCTGTAATTGGTCTAGCTAATGCGTAATGTGTGTGTATGTGTGCCTCTGTTTATTATATGAGTGTTTTATAATCATTAGATACAAACTTAAGTTATACAATTTTTTTATATTTAAAAAAAATCATCTCACTGGCTGAGTTAAAGCTCAATGGTGGAGCTTTAACTTTTGTAAACTTAGAGAATCAAACTTGTGAAAATCTAGTGTGAATAAATGCTAGGTTTATTATTCAATCATAAATCTGCATGACAGGATAGCGTCTTTAAATACTTCCCAAGCCTCTGCAGGCAAATAAGTAGAGTAACGAGGTAGACATGTTGAACCTGCTTGTTTGGCTTGTTTACATTGATTAGTATGGCAACTAGTAAAAAAAACAAACACATAGTTCCAAAATATACAAGCATATTTCACTCATTTCTTGTGTTTTTAACAGAAATTCAGTTTCAGGATAAGACTAACACCTTGAGTTGTTTTTGCTAGCTGCATTACACAACAATTAACTATTTTCATGTCTATATCTAACCTTTTTTCAGATGCTACATTTATGCAGGAGCAGATGAAGTAGTCAGTGCTAATTTCATATGTCTATATTATGGAGAACATTTTACATTAAGCTCAAAAATATGTTGCAAAAGACAGTAAAAATAGTGTACTGGAACATGCACAGAGTGACCCATGTCAAGATTTTTTTTTCCTTAAAAACCTGCACTTCACTGTTGTAAAAATACATATTGTACACATATACTTGCATATACAAACACATTTCATCTAACCTGTGATTCATATACAAATTCAATATATGACCTTTAAATATTTTTATATTTTGTGTGTTGAGGGTGCAACTTGTCACATGTGACGGTCAGTCTGGTCTGCTATGACTGTGAAATCTGCAACACGAGCAGAGCAGAAATGTTATAGGAGGCTCAACTCGTGACATGACTCCAATCGTTGTTTCCTGGGACTCAGGATCGTGTCAGTAACCATGTAATGCTATATGCATCATCCATTTGTTTTGCTGGAGAGAACAGAGGATGCTCCAGTTCTCATCATGATATGTGCAATTTTTTCATGTCATAGTTTTATTTTCCTTCCATGTTTCATCAAGTAAACATAATATATATATATATAATATATAACACGGAAATGTTTGATTCCATTTTTTTTATTGATCAAAACATAACTTCAAATTTTCACGCACTTCATTTGATCATGTGCAGTGCAGTGCAGACAAAAAGATGAAATATACTGTTGATTTGGAAGTAAAACACGTCTAAATGCAACTCCTTCCTCTTTATGAGTACCAAGCCACCGTTCTTTGGTAATGTTGGTGCTTATGAGTTACAAAAAGGCACTTTCAAAGCTCAAATGTTTATTATTACTGAGAAAAATCACAGAACGTTTTATCACATCAAAAATATCAATTCTTATGATTTAACTTATAAAATTAGGTGTTTGCTTATTGAGTTGGCGATAAAATTAACATAATCAGAGATGTTAGAAAACTGTCATACTGATGCTGATAATGATAGTGCCATAAGATTGCGATCATCTGTCAGGGGACATTATTACAAATGTTCTTGACTGCACAGGCCCTGCATGCCAATCTTAGTGCCCTTTCTTCAGCTTGGCCAGCTGCATAAGGAGCTGGTCTCTCCTCTCCATCCTGGTGGACAGATGCTGCTGGTCGCTGGGAATCAGCTCACACATCTCCTGTGGACATTAAGAAAAAGGAAAAACATGTATGACATAAAGCAGACTGAGAAAAGATTACAATACTTGTGTGGCCTAGCACACTAGTTCCCACTGTAGTCCACCCAACATCACAACCTGTTGTCAATCAGTAAGTTGACAGGTGAAAAGAGGAGGCTGGTAACAGCTTGTGTTATGATGGGAGTGTGTCTGTCTGCAGCCTCCTGCAGGTCAAGACTAAACTGTGAAAACGGGGTGCGATGAATGGTGAAAAGGACATTTCAAAGCAGGAGAAATGAGGGTTGATTCTGCAGAACTGAATAGCTTCAGTATTTTAAGTCAAACTTTCATACTGATCACATAGTATTAATATGAGATGTTGCATTTCATTTCTGAGTGAAAAAAAAGTCCTCATCATTGTTGAATCTCCTTGGCTTAAGAGTTCAGGTGTGGTTAAAGCTAAAGGCGACATTGTCTGGATATTCATAGGAATTACGCCACAGTAGAGGTTTGAGAAGTTTACTGTAAGATTTAATCCTTTCTCACGGTGAATCAGGGATTTTGTTTTAAATACAAAACAGGGTGAGCCTTTAATAGTCCAATACTGGTTTTTAGTATTTTATTGATTTAAATCCTAAGACGCCCAAGTTGAAGTCGTAGGATTTTTGTGTTATCGCATGCATTACTGCAATAAAGGTGTTTCAGAGAATTTGCACAGGCAATGTTTAAAGAGAATGTCCTTATCGAGAATACGACCTCCTTAACAACTTTAAACTCACTCGCTCAGGAGGTTTTCCATGGTAAAAAACAAGGACGGACCACTGTTGGTCTTGTTACTAGTTTACCTTAAACTATTTATTGCAGTGGCTCAAGGTTGCCTCACATGTTGACCTTCGCTGGCTAACATTTTACCAGCCTGTGACAGCATGTGACAAAGTAATGCCTACATAGGGAAGAGCTATTTAGCACTGGGTGTGAAGGACCTCTTGACTTTTAGTCATGCAGAACTAAATATGATAATAATACATTAATACTGCTACATTTTTAATTTATACAGCATATCTTTCCTCGCCACATGGGAACAACTGTGGCTTTGTGTCTCGACAGGTTCAGTCTCTTTTGCTGGCTTCATACTTACATTAACGATGCTCTTTGCTCCTTCATCACAGAAATCTGGTACAGGCCCAAAGGAGGTCAGGACCCTTCTTATGCCCTCTCCATACCGCTTCATGTAGTCTTCCAAACCTGTGGAAGGACAGCTGATCAGAGAGGGAAGGCCAGTAGGGAGTGCAGAGCGAAAACAGTACAAGTCTTACTGCAGTATTAAAGGTTTGCTAAAGTCAGACAGGGATAAACATACACATAACATACATTCATTAATGAAATCCTGCAGTTGTGAGTGTCATAAAAAGGTCCTCAGTAACTCTGAAATGAAAACTTTTGTTGAAGGTGCACATTGAATGACAAAATAACTTTTATGCCCTTTTTAAGGTCTTTTTGACTTTGTTTTGCTTTCAGTGTGATTTCTTTGACTTATGATCTCTTTAGTCTTGAATAGCCTTTAATGATTTATTTGTGATGTAGGAAAAGACATTTTGGCCGATAAATGATTCATTAGCTGCCCAAATAACCCGTTAAAGATTAATAATCAAGGGTTCTGTTTTTCATTTACTGGCTACACACCAATTAAAGCCCCACTATCTTTTCTACTAGAAGCCTTGCTGTATTCACAAACCTAAAAATTAATCACAGTTAATGTAAAACACTCTCATTATCACATTATGATAGTAAACAAAAGTTATTTGACAAGCACAGACATCCTTACATGTTTCCAGCATTGCTCCTCTTTCAAAGATCAACTT
>JAQNCA010000005.1:3100583-3110866 GCA_029783725.1 Acanthurus tractus | reverse complement strand
TTTTTGTTGGTTAAATTATGTGATTGTGTTTTGGGATATAAAGAGCAGGTGAGGACCAATTCTTCAAATGAAATTATGCCATTCTTATTATTTATTCAAACTAACAGACAAAAATACTGTAAAAGACTTTGCTGTTATAATTCACTTTTCGACCAAATATGTAAAAACAACATATAGGTAGAGAACTTAATTTTTTGAAGATTCTCCTTTTGTTATTCTGAAGTTTTACTCCAAATGTTTACGTGAAGTTAGGGTAATTACTGTTGTGATTATACTGTGTGTCTCAATATGAATGTGGAAATTGGCGAATGAATGAATGAATGAATGAATGGAGCATTACCAGTAATAAAGTACCCAAATACACTTCACTTACTTAATTGTGTCTCATGTTTTGTTGATAAACACTTAAAAAGTTTTAGTGGTGAAGTCCACCTTTGTAGCCTCGAAAGAAGGATATGAAAACTTTGCAGCTTGTTGGCCTGACCTTGGTTCCTCTCGGCAGAGGGCCGCGCTGCTGAATCTCCAAAAAATACTTAAGCTAGTGATTATTCAGCAAGCCCTTTTTGTGCTGTTCACTAACCAAGCAACCTGTCTACAACAGCTGTGTTGTAAACAACCTGAATATTTTGATAGCAGTCTGGCCTGTTGTCTTGTATTTAACACTGCCACTTGACCTACTTAAATTAATTTAGACTCTCACTGATGTGCATTACCGTAATTGCCAAAATATTTTAACACACCCTGGAATGAAAAGCATCAAGGCTAGAAACAGACTTTGAGTCCCTGTGCTAAACAACTGAAAGTCTGGCGAGATGTTGTCTTATTCTTTGCCTCACTGTAGCTCTCTTCAACAACTTTTTTGGTTAAAAAAAAAACTTCTGCCTGCAGAAAATAACTTCATTATTATTTCTGTGCTTCAAACACAAAGCACAAGTTAAGGAAAGGAAACGTGCTGAACTCATAGCTGAAGTCTGATATCCGCCATAACAAGTCTGACTTCTTTGTCACGACAACAGCTGTAATCAGCTTTAAGTTGAATATTTTTTCCACTTTTTTAAAGCTCACCCCCATGGTCCACAAAGAAGGGTCAAAAAATGTGAATAGACACTTCTTCCTTGTCTAAAACCGAATCTCCTGCCAATTACCTATCGACTCAGCATATTCTTACGACTTGCACACTTGTGGCTTGTGCTATTAGCTGTACTTTAATATAATGCAACAGTCTTTGTTGCTATTGTTTGTAATTGGCAAACATAAACAACAAACAGCTAACTGTCAATGAAAAACTGTATGGAAATATCTGTAGTAATATAAAATATACTAGAAATAAAATTAAAGATTGGTCACGGTGATGTGGACATTGCTATCTCTTTTTCAAGCTACATCACCATTTAAATCCATAGTAGCTATTGTAAATCCAAGCAGATTACATAAAGGAATAAGCTAGAAACATTTCAGTGTCTTCCTGAAGACTAGTTTTCAAGTGTATAAATCCCTTTAAAGGATAGAGCTCTCCTGTCCGGGAACAAGGTTTACAAAAGCCAAGTCATTCATGCAGAGCAGAGGAAAGACAGAGACAGACGCTGAGTGCTCCAGTATCTGATGGGAATGCTTTAAGGACGGGAAGTCACATCAGGAGTAGGTTCTTAGCAATCTTTTGAGAACATGATCATACTACTGTTTCCTGAAGAGAGAGAGAGAATAAAATCAGTTGAAAGTTTCACCACTGTAACTACAGGTAGAGTTGGCACCTGGTTTACAGGCGGCAATGTGGGCTCTGTGAGTTTTAGATTACTGGTGTGAGGGAGTGCATTCATTGCAACTCATCAAAAGACTGCTTTGTTCTGCCAAAGCACCCTTTTTGTGTATGTGTGTATGTGTGTGTGTGTGTGGGTGTGTGCGTGTCTGCGTGTGTGTGTGCGTGTGTGTGTGTGTGTGTATATAGTCAGGGTTACTCTCTGGATTTCACACTCTCCTTTGATATTCTTCATCTCCCTGAGGTTTCACTCTCTCTGACACACAGAGGGAAGGCCACAGTATGTTACAGTACATGTATGCTGTGTGTACACATGAGCTACATCCCTCTTTACTATCTAAATTATTTATCACATCTCTAAAGAAATGGGTGTAGTTAAAAAAAAAAAAAATCGGGAAAATACTAATATTTTTACCAGAACATTTCTTAGCTAATAACGTGACTTTAGTATGTTTTGGGCCAACAATGCATTTTCCCAATGATAAATCAGAATCTGTTATAGAAACGTAGGTTTCCCTCGAGTACTGGAATAAAAACCTGCACAGTTGAAACTGAATCAGTAGAAAAAACTGTAAAGAATACTTGAAATCTGTAAATTTTGCATAGTCATATTAAGTAGTTCTCTTCTTATTCATTTGAATTTTAAGCATATGAGAAAAAAAATTATCCTCTTTTTACCAAGAAACCAACTTTACTGAAATGACTTGTTACCTTTGGTACCTGAACAAAGTTTTCACATTCTTCGGTTTAGATATAACTTGAATCTATAACATTGTTGGATTTCCACTGAACTGCCTGGTAAATAAAATCTAAATTACCTTAAAATTCCATTACAATTGTATCTTAATTTGAAATTAGAAAGCTGAAAGGAGGCTGATTATAACTTTTAAACTTATCAAAACCTAACTACATTTTAAGTTACTGGCTCCTTTTAACCCTTGCAGGCTGTCTGAAGAATTGGCCAAACACTATTGTTTAATGTAAAATGCTTCTTTATCTTAACCTTTTGTCGAGCCTGTTAGGTAACAATGGTCTTAAAAAAGCTTAAAGGGGAACATTTGGGCCGACCTTCTGTTTATAAGAGCAAAAAGCCCAAAGATGGAACATTACCTTCAGGCGCATTGAGGTGCATAGTTTCCATGGGACCAATGAAGGCGTAACGCATTCCTAGCCCCTCTGACATCACCAGGTCGATGTCTTTGACAGAGATAATGCCATCCTAATGGGGGAAAATAGGTGGAAAAGAGTTATAGGCAGACACTTTTAGCTCATTTAACCGTTTTACCCTTTGTGCCACTTGCAAAAGAAAAAAATCTGTTCATCACTATAACTATGACTTGATGCCCCAGCATCAGCTTTGAAGACAAATACTTTCTCTACCTGAGCTGAGAGGTCAACTCTTTTAAAGGTTTTCCAATGAGTGCCCTAAGTGGAGTATTCCATGAAGCTAGTGCAGCAAACAAACACAGCTCCTGCTTTGAATAAAAACAAAGCTCAAAATTTGGTCTCAAGATGTAACCAAATATCCATCCTGTCAGTTCAATAATGTCATGGCTTTTTACCTCCGGGTGTTTTGGAACAACGAAATTCTCTTTGATCCCACCAGACTACTCCCACCATATAAAGTTTCCCTAATCAGCCAATTCTGTGTCCTTGGGATTATGTGGGCAGTACGGGGAGGAGAGGGGCTGCAGATGGAGGGATGGATGGAGGGAGAGACAGAGGGAGTGGCTCAGGTATCTTTGGATTAGAGATACCTGTTGGTCAACCACAGAGGAAATCAAAGCTCTGATACAGATACAGAGGGTAGGGTGAGCAAAAGGCGAGGGACAGGGTCGTCTTTGTTTAGGTCCTGCGTCCAACAACGGGCCTGTTATCTGAGCAAAGTGGGATGGTGGGTGGGGTCCCCTCTCCCCCGGTAATCACTGGAGGCAGCCATCCACTTTCTCAGCCGCTCTGCTTTCCAACGTTGGCCCTGAATCAAGGACCATTTTCTGTTTGTGTTTGGAGGGTTGAGGGACTGGGTCCCCATTATGTATGAAGAATCACAAGGGCACTGTTAGAAACAGGCCTTGATGTTCAATGTGAAACTTAAGGTCAAATTTAATGTTTGTTTTTGTTTTTAAATTTTTTTTTTTTAAATTATTTTCATGTTAGTACTCCTGACTAATTAATGGTTCATAAGTTTTTTAAGAATAGTTTTAGAGGCTGAATATTAAGTTTTGCTCGCATAAACAGAAGGTCATTGACCAGCTGACAAACATTTAGTCTGACTACAGACTATATCTGTGTTTTGAGATTCTCTGTAAAACACCCTGATGAAACCCTTCAATCAAAAAAAAGAAAGAAAACTAGTGGAGATTAGTTCAGGAGAATATCGTCACCATGTCATACATGTTTCTGGACCAAGCCCTCCAGTTTATTGTCATGGTATTCTAATGATGGCATGACAAAAAAAATGCGTCACTCATGAACCATTTTACAGTTCAGAACTTCTGTGTCACTGTGGTTCTATTGAACGACTAGATGGAACAATAAAATACAAGTGAAACGTTTTGAACAATTACAATTACACACAGTTCAATGCTAACTATAGAGTAAAAAGATGGGTGTGAACTGTTTTTCAGGTTACTGACAGGTCACAATGTTCTCAGTGTTAGCAACAAGAATAAAATTCTTTCAGTTGCTAAAAGGCCAAACTCCTCATTACACTGGGTGATTATAAGCTTCTGTATAACTGCATAGCTTGTTGTGCTATACATTCCATTATACAGTTTTTAATAATTTAAGATAACAACTTATGCTTTATATTTTAAAGATAATGGGTTCTCTAACACGGCAAAATTGTCAGCCAAGCTTTAAATGTTTTTCTGTTACCCTCAGTCCTTCTGTTTTATACTGTTTAAAAATAGTAAAACATTTTAAAAGAACCTATTCACTTGCAAATACCATCCACTATTTTTGTATTATTGCGCTCTGCTGGGCTACACTGCTCAAATATTATGAAAAATCATAATGAAAAAGGGCTTGAGGTGTCTACATTAAACTTCTTGTTTTTTTCAGAGCAATAGTGCAGGAAACAATATTATAAAATGTACAATAATATAACACTGAGAAAAGCTACAACCAGTATGGCAAAGGTTTCTCAGTTGGGAGTCAAAGTGTATATGGTACAGTTAGGTGAACCATTAGGCCACTTTGTACCCCATTGTTTGGTTAAGATATTGTAGTGTAATCGATGCAATTGAATGTTGTAGAAAAAAGCTGAGACACACATGAAGCCAACATGTAAAGATGAATATGATGTAAAGATGCTTTGTGCGACTTCACAAAACACAACAAAACAAACTAACTCAACCACATGTGTGATTTTTTACCCAAGTACAAGGGGAAATGCACAAAATTGCAGATGAGCAGTAAACAACCAGAAATGAACATTACAGATGCTAAAACTAACCAGAGTAACATTTTGGCAACAATTTACCAAGCTGATCACACACAGCTGAACCATGTCCTGGGTTTTAACCGAGCGTTCTTTAAATGGAGACCTATTAGCTTCTGCTGTAGCACTTGCTTGTAAATCTTGTCTAGATTTCCCTCCCTCTTAGTGCTCGGATCCATTTACAGTGTAAAGCACAAGATTTTAGACAAATGTGGGGTGAAGGTCAAAAGGTTTATTTTGTTCACTTGCTCTTAGCCCAAGCAATTAAGATTCATTGCTAATTTCTTTCTGAGTGGAGACAGATTAGACAGAAATTGTCTTCTTCTGAGACACATTTTGCTTACTAAAACGCGCCTAAAGTATTACTTAGCAAAGTAATAACTTGGATAATCAACTTAACCTGATTAGAGGCAGGAGAAAAACACTGTGCAAAGACAGTACAAGACTGACTGATAGTCATGACTTACCTGTTGATCAACTTTGACTAAAGGACCTGTCAAAGGGAGGGAAAGGTCTGGCAGACAGGTTTGTCCTTGTTTTTAAAACTGTGTAGAAGATGCTCAAAATTTGCCGCAAAAACTGTAGCACTATGGGAAAATTTCTCATGAGTCAGGGGAATTTTTGTTAACTCAACATAAGCCAGAGACATAGGAACCAAAACATGGCCATTGGTTTTAATGTAAGGAGCAAGAAGCAAGCAGGTTTTCTGTCAAATCAATGTGACACATTTCTTTAAAAGTCTACATGATTGCAAGGTAATTCCCCCTGAATTTCATTTTAAATTGAAAATGAACGTGGATTTTCTCTATAAAGTTGTAAAAACCTAGCTGATTTGAGATTTATGAATTAGACCGCAGAGATTTATGTGGGCTGTTAAGAATGTGAACACATGATGGAGTGCGGCAGACATTTTGACTTGCCAAAAGAAAGACATGGGTTATTTGCTTACATCAATCATTGCTCTGTTCCATGCAATTGTCACGCAAAGCCTTTGTCATTCATTCTGTGCCAAGCCAAAATATCTGCCGTGAGAAAGGTCCCTTGCTCCTCTGGTATAGATTAAAAAACCCTGATCTATATCAGTCTCTCACTCCTCAGTTTAAATTTTTCAATTTGATTTTTTGTTTTATTTATGTCTTTATGATGTTTTGAGAAAGAATAGTTCAATGTTCAGTAAGCACTGCAAGTGTGTCCAAAATCTAGCAACCATGTCTAGAACCATCATGGAAATGGCATTTAGAATAACATGTACAGGTGTGTGAAATCAATGTCTTAATTTAACTGTGCCAGAATAATAACAATGCAAAATGTAAAAATAATATAATTTTCCTTATCTCTATGTGTTGATTTTATTCATTTATTTTTTTTTAAACGTGCTTCATTATTAAAAGGCTAAAGCATGTCTGGAAGTATGATTGTTTGACTAATTGAAACTGCAGTAGTTGTTGTGTTTTTTGCCTCAAGCACCGGATAACTTATGATTGAATCCTAAAGTTTCAAAAGACTTGACATCAACGATATTACCTCCATGCATCCTGCATATATATGAAGATTCAGTTGATCAACTCTGAGTCATTTGATTTGTGTTTTCAGAGAGACTGACTGACACTACATCTATCCCCAAGCAGAAATTGCATTTCACAGCAGCAGTAAAAATAATGCAAGAACTAATTTTTCCTCTATTTTTTAAGGTCAGTTTGCCTCTCTTTTAATTTGTACTCTGCCGTGAACAGGTTCAGTTGGTCAGGATGCTTTATTATGCACTCAGCTGGAGCTCCTTCCAAGGCACTTTAACAGTAATGTGGCATTTTTGTCAGCTAGGACCTAAGGTCGTCCTCAGGGTTAATTCTACGCAACAGGAGCCTCACAAGTGAGCGATCATGCTGGATATGGAATGTCATGTAGATATGAGTTTGAGCTTTTGCAGACATGTGTGAAGACACAAATATCACATAGTGGATGCTAAGTTACTGCCAGTACACAATCAGAAGGGAGATTTCCACAGTAATCTCTGCTACACTTGAGGTATACTTTATGTTTTAATTCTTCAAGGAGGAGGCCACTGAAATGTTCTTCTCAGTGACTTGTTTCCTTTCATGCTGCATGACTGAGCTTACTAAGACTTTCTCAAGACTGCAGGCCCACTTAGCTCATCAGTGAACAAAGAAGTGCCTCTTGAAGCTAAGAATACTAAGTCATTCAGGGTGAGAGAAAATTCCAAAAATCTTAAAATCTCCTTGTTGTTGAATCCCAACTTTGAGCCCAGGTGCATTTTTGCAATTTATCAAATGCTAGGCAACCAACAAAACTCTTAACTCAACTCTAACTCAAAATTAAAATGTGCGATTAATTATCTTAACTGAATGCTATTTCAAAAATAAAAAATATTTTTTCAAGCAAAGCACGTGGATTTTTAAGAAAATACAAATGCTTTCACCCTGACAAGTCAAAATGCTCTGAGTGGTAAGAATGTTAGCAGTAAAAAGGATATCGAGGGACAGTTATGAAGCTAAAATAGGTGATCAAAGCATAATTCAAAACATCTATAAGTTGGAGCTTTTAATGTTTAAACTCACACACCTCCATTTAAATAACAAAATAGACACCTAATCTTGTTATGTCGGTCTAAAGCCATGCTAGTGGTTTGGCTCAGTGGTGCTTTGAGTAAAATGCTAACATGTTCACAATGATAGCATTCATAATATTTGGTTCAAGATATAACCATAGCATATGTTTTAAGTTTTTTGGTTTTTTTCCTGTGATGTAACATTATATGTGCTCTGTTTCTAGTTGTATGTAGTTAGCATGTAGACTGTTGGCTGGTTATACTAGTAACAATTTAGATGGCATGGTGTTTGCGGTAGGTTTGTATTAGGTTGTGTGCCAGAATTCTGCAGTAGGGCAACGTCCTTGTGTGACCTGTGTTTAGATTGGCCTACTTTGTTCTTGGGGATGGTTATATAATACTGTTTTGGCTTTGTGTGATTGGGGTTTGTAATTAGTTTCCAGCTGCTAGGGCATGGTGGTTGACACTCTTTGAAACATCCTGGTTTGAACGAGAAACATTTAGTGTTTTGTGACGTCTGGTTTATCTGCACTGTTGCTCCAGTTGCTAACTTTGTTCAGCTTTAGCTTGTCTCTCCTTTGGAGTTTAAAAAAAGCTAGAAATGCTACATTTTAAGTCTGAGAAGTTTTTGGAAACAGTGATTTATAACACGTTTATGGTTTACTAAGCCAGGCTAAGCCTAAACTGTGGACAGCCAACTGCGGCTCATGAGGAGAGCTGACAGCATTTGCCTGCAAAGACATTTGAGTAGGAGAAGCAAAGACCTGGGTTAATGCAACAAGAAGAGCCACTTAGGTTAAGAGCCAGCTAGCCTCAGAGTTAGGATCTATAATGAGCCTAAACTAAAAAAAACAATGCAACAATGGCATATGTCATGAAAATTCATCTAATAGTTGTAAAAATTTTTCAGTCTGGATGAAAGTGGTGGATGACAGACCAACAGACTTATTATTGCCATCTACAGAGCCAAGTTGCCAGTGTATCCTAAACTCACCATTCAATCTATATTTCTCTGTTAGAATAAGACAAAAAATTGAACTAATTCAGCTTAAAAAAACTTGAGTCTAAGTGTCTTTAGAATAAAGTAAGTGATGTTTTTTCAGATTAAACATGCTTTAAGAACCCTTGACAGTTCACCTAGCAGCATGTTGACCAATATTTCTAAGACGCTGGTGAGAACTTTAGTCAAAATAAGAATGTCATGCAGACATGGGCTTCTGTGGACTACTGCACCATCCCTGAGGGTTCATCTGTCATTTCTAATTAATCATTCCTTGAGTGTGTCTTGGACTTTATTGGAGGATGCCTTAACATAAAAAATTTGGCTAATGACCCCAGGACTGTAATTACCTTTGAGGATGCACAGGCTACAGAAATGCAAAAGTTGCTCTAATGATATGGTAACACAGCTCAACCAGTTGATAGGCCTGTTTTGACAGTTTGTGCACATTCCTCTAGCTGACAACACCAAAATCAACATCTACTTTGATTTAAAATCTGTTGACATAGCCCATTAGTCGCTTCTATATAAAAAGAAGTCACTTTCCATTCTATAATATTTGCAAGAAAATAGAGAAAAAGAAATGCTGTTAGCGGAACTGATCTAAAGACAACCACCAATTAGACAGTCACTCTTCCTCTTGATCACCAGCTACTGCACTACATTACTTTTGGAGGTACATAACCATAACCTTACACCTTACCTTGCCTTACACTTTACAGCACCCTGACTCCCACAATGACAATTATGACTGATTTTGGTGAAACTGGATTATAGTTTGTGGAGAAAATGCTCTTCAGTTTTGACATTCAATATTGTCGGAAAATCAGTTAAAAGTCAACTAGAACTGTACAGTGGAAGAAATTTCCCTTCATGCATTCATCCTTCAAAAGTAGTGTAGATAATTCTTTCTCGTGTGCAAAAAATCCTTTAGGTGTGGTCACATGAGTAACTTAAAATACAAATTCTGAGTTAGTCATCAAGGTCATCAAGATATGAGAAACCCTTGGTGCTGTAAGTTGTGAATTAAAATGTAATTTTCTGAAAAATAATATATTTAAATTTTAGTGTATCCCCATTTCTTTGAATGTATTACAGCACCAAATGTTGATAATATAAACTTTATGAATCTTGGTCATTCTGTCATTATATTATGTTATTAATTTGCGGTGTCTGTATCAGGGAAGGTTGGTATTTAATTTGGGGTGTGCATGTGTATGTGTGTGTGTGTGACCGAAAAAGGGGGCATTTTGGTTTCATTTTGGTTATTGGGGAGGGCAGAGTATTTTCTTTTTAATGGGAGGAAGGCATATAAAGATTTTTGCATTTGAAGCCTGTGTTAATACTTTCTTCTGATGGGCGGACGGGGCAGTTTAGTCTGATGCATTCGTTGCGCTTGTCGAAGACGTGCTAAAAGTGGCAATGTGTGCAGCTGGTGTGCAAGGATGCATGTGTGTATGTGTATGTGTATGTGTATGTGTGTGTATGTGTGTGTATGTGTGTGTATGTGTGTGTATGT
>JAQNCA010000005.1:3078772-3098825 GCA_029783725.1 Acanthurus tractus | reverse complement strand
ATGTGTGTGTATGTGTGTGTATGTGTGTGTATGTGTGTGTATGTGTGTGTATGTGTGTGTGTGTGTGTGTGTGTGTGTGTGCGTGTGTGTGTGCTGGTGTGTGCTGGTGTGTTTAAGTTCAAGACCTTTATTTATTCTCAAGAGGTCACTGACTCTGCAGTAGAAGCAACAAAAAACAACAACAACTTAGGGTAAGACAGAAAAGGTAAAAAAGAAACACATAACATTCTAAAAAAAACATAAGTGAAAAGAATTTGTGAAAAAAAAGGTGCATAAAGGCATGTGATGGAGATCTGCTGGTGCTTCCTTTACTCTACAGAGTGGAGATGTGATTGTTGTGGTTTTCTGTTAATTTTGATGGATGCTTGTCTGAGATGGAAACCAGATGGCAGCATGTGTGTGTGTATATACGTGTAGCTAGTCAACAGTAAGTACAAAAGAGTTTTTGTTTGGCAGAAACACCCATTCGTAGATTTATCCCAAAGTCACATATCCACCAGTAACACCTACTCTGACAAAAGCATTGTTGCCATTAAAAATTATTGGCATTCATTTAGGTTATTTGTTTATCTTCAGCCTTTTGATCTGAGTTTTGTCCCTTTGATTACAGATTTGTCAGATTTGTTGTTACACATCAAGGTCAGTTTATAAAGCCAAGAACCTGAGTGAAAACAATTATGTCATGCGTGAAAATATCCCTGATGATGCCACCAGTTTGGTTTTAAAGACTACAAATTTACAACAGAGGTCTGCATTACAACCCGTGTTAATTCATTTGAAAGATTTAAGTGTTTATTAAACAGGGACAGTTAATTTAAATACTTTGGGTAAATGTAGGAACTAGTTTTTTTTTTAACTTGATTGCCATTATTGATTAAAAGCCAGCACATCTTGGCCTCTCCTGCACCGATTTCAAAATGCCAAATCACTACAGCAGCCCCTTGAGTTATCAATTTGATTAAATTAATTACATTTGGCTAAATGTTTTGCTGTTTGCAGTATAGTTTTTAAATATTTCAGTGGTATAATAGATGAAATAAAATTAAAAAAAAGAACAAGCAGAGATGTGGAAAAGAGATAACAAAAAAGAGGGTAGTTGTCATTAACTATTGGTGCAAATGTTTATGAATCCTCTGCCAAAACGTCGGCCATCAAATTATGGATTAAATAGGGTTATTTGAGATCACTCTGATGTTGGTAATATTTGAAGCCTGAATCACAATGAAACTACTGTTTGTGGGTGACTTCAGTTCAGGTATGAATGTCATCACACCCATAGTTCTTATTATCATTCTATGCATGTCTTCCACAAGTGGTCATGAAAACATGTTATCGTGACTGATCACATTGTGTGTCATCAGAGTGATCATCTCATGTGATGAGGACCTTCATAAGGACCTGGTTTCTGACCCTAACAACATTGTAATGACACAAAAATTGTTTTGAAACTCATCTGTGTTCAGTGCAGCACCCAAAAAAGTGTGCAGCATGCAAATGCTAGGTTTACGATCTGACTCTCAACATTTTCATCTTCACAGAGGAAAGCGGCTGCAAGCATGTTTTGTTTAAATGTTTAAATAATTACAAAAACAAGATGAAAATCTTGTCAAGTGTATAGTGAATACTTTCTATGTCGTCACTCAGAGAGTAATGTCAACAGAGTGGGGCAGCCATCAACAGTATCAAACAAGACCTGCTGACAAGTACACACTGCAGCATTAAACAACTTAACCAACTGTGACATGAAGAAAATAACTCTGCGCTCTGTCTGTTTCAGTTCAAAAACAATCTGCGCCCACTCAGCATCTGGTACAACAATGGCTTTTCCTTGGATCTAACTTTGCAGTAAGGTTGCTCTCAACAGCTGGAGATGTAATGCTAAAAATGCCAATTACAGCCTTCCTTTATCTTTATTAATCTTGGGCAGAAAGGAGACTGTAAGATTCTTTCACATTTATTCATTTGTGAATAAATGTTGTAAACTTTTCAATTTCAAGTCATGCAAAGAAAGTGAGATGTGTCATGCAAAGAAAGTGAGATGTGAGATGCATCAATGCAAACATCTTGAAGAGTCTAGAGATCTCTGTCCTTATCTGGTGGTCCCTACAAACAGAACACGGGGTATGAGATAATATTTCTTACTTCTGGCTGAAACATTTGTGTGTGTGTGGACTCCTTTTGCTAAAAGCCTGAGCCCGAGGTTTGTAACAAATGCAATGATTGGGTTAACACTGAGACAGTCATAACCAGATTTAAATGACACAAACAAGACCACAACCCAGAAAGCACCCAGACACTGACCTGGACCAGCCTCCAGGACTCTGCAATAATGGCAGCCTGCACTCTATTGAGAGCAAAGCCATCGATCTCTTTCTTCAGACAGACGGGTGCCTGGCCAACCTGAATCAAGAGAAATCAGTCATGTCATGTCAAGAATGGAAATAGCTCCTAAAAGACAACAAGTGTAGATATGCATATTTCAGAAAAGGAATTTAACATTGATGTGTTTTACATTACATTCAAATTCAGGAAAACAAGTTATTTGAATTTGATTTGCCCCCCCCCCAAAAAAAAGTCACTGGGTTCTATTAATTTTACTCGTTATGAAATTTAGAGACTGAAAGGAGATTTGCTTGGAATATTTAATCCTTTAATCCTCCCCAGTCAAGTATTTGTTGCTTTTATATATTTTTTACAGGTTTTACAGGTTTACAGGTTTTCCTGGATTATTATATGCTTATCCTGGATTTGGCTGACCTGTGACTGGATTCACTCACAATTTCATTACCTTAACAAACCTAAAATGCAAATTAAAAACAAATGTACTTTCTTAGAAGGTTTGCAGTATTAGTCCAGTTGCGACCATCTTTAATAAACTTCATTTTACCAAATTTTCACATCTTTTTGACATTTTTTAACACACTGGCAGGTGACAGCCCAGGATTATGTCATCATGGACTTTTACCTTGGTCATCAAGTCATGGGTAGTGTTCATAACGGTCGCTTTTGTCTCTGGGTGAGGTACCAGCTCCACCAGTTTGACATAGTAGGGTGGATTAACCTGGAGAGCACAAGAAAAGTCACACTTCATACAGTGGCAACTGCATCAATACAAATGATCTGTGCCAAGGGGATGTTTCCACATGTTTGTAGAAATTTTGAAAGTTGGTACATCATCGGGATGCCTGCATTTATTTTTCTATTGTGAGTCATTTTCAAGTGCTGTTCCAGTGCATTAGACACCTTATTACATCATGGTTCAGTTCACCAGTTTACATCATGTCTACAATAGTCTGTACTTGCATTTTATTACATCATTTGATGCTCCATTACTCATTAAATGTTACCCTATCACCATAAAAGCACAAAACCAAAACTCATAGTGCTTTCAAGTTTTGGGCCATTTAAAAAAAAAAAAATCTTGTTTTTTTCAACTAACACTTGAGTCATATCACTCAAGACTTCTGCGTACAGTTTGTTGTGTTCTCAATTTGAGTTATATAGTGTTTTTATAAATTACATATTAGAGTTATCAGTGCAGTGCCTGGCAGTTGAAAGCGTCACTCCTTATAATAAGACTCAAATTCTTAGTTGAGTGTGGATTCAGTCTCTCAGCTATCGAATGCTTCGTACACTATACCTCATGAACCCAAAGAGAGTGGAGGAGATAAAGAAAAGACACTATAAACTAAATAAGTGAATGACTTGGAGCCTGGTAAGCCCAAAGTTCAGTCAGAGCCTGAATTAAAAAACAAATATGTACCTGCAAGTAAGGGTCTCTTTTTTGACATAAAAAATATTACAATAGATATCTGAAGATTTTTTTAAAAGTTTAATAAAAGTTCTGGATGGTAAGAACTTGAATCTTTAATACCTTTTTTGGGCCAAAAAATAATGAGGTTGCAATGTTCTATATTTTTGGGCCCAACATACCAGGACACTGCTAAAAAAACGTCAGCATCAACATTATCTGACTGGGTCATCAACTGTGCTAAAACTGATTCCACGCAGTCAGTAAACAACAGATTATTTTTTGTGATAGAACAAACTCTCTCATGTGAACGTGTAAAGTGTGTCAAGAAGGGAACTTGTATCGTGACAACTACTCCCTTTTGGCAGTGAGCCTTCTTTGAACCTGTCAGTTTAATTTCATTAGGTGGGCCATGTTGACAGTTTAACACTGAGTGCCAGAAAGCTTTCTTAATGACAGAGAAGAATTCAAAAGTCCCCTTGTTATTTTTTTGTCATTAAAACTACCAGACAGCCTACTGCTAAACACAGCTGACACCCCATCCAAGAGTAAAGTTCTTTGCACTGTTATCACACAAATATTAACGTCTCCAGATCTGACAAAGATGGAAGATTTTTACATCAATTATTTCCTTCCATATACACTAAAAAAAAATTGTAAGTGAAATAAAAAGTATCACTGTAATTGTGTTGAGGCATTGTGTTTGTGTTACTGCTCAGTTTTTAGGGTCAACAGTTGTAGAGCTGAAACAATTTGTAATTGTTAAATTTAAAATTAAGGGTTGACAGGGCTAGTTGACGGCTCATCCAGAGACCAGGATGTGTATCTTTATCATCTCCTATGATGGAAGGTGAAGCAAAAGACACTTACCACAGCACTTCATCAGTACTGAGAAAGGTCTGGCTGCACACTTAGCTTTTGTATTTCTTTTAACAAATCACAATCTTCTTTGGCTGAGCTAAGCCCAGGGTGCACTCAGAGTGTCTCTTAAAGAAAATGAACAAAAATAGTATACAGAAGAAGAAGAATGTCAACTGAAATAGTCACCCAAAGGCTGGTTTATATTTACAGTCTTTATCTTGTGAGTCAGACTAGAGCAAAGTAGCTGTAAATAGAATCAACTGAGCTGACTCTTCCATTTTGTATGTTCCAGTTTCAGTTTGTATGTTATCTGCCTAAAATTCCTTTACACTACCTGGGTGGTGTAAATAAACTAACTTTCCTGGGTAACAGGACTAGACTGGCACTAACCGGGTGAGAGACGAGGCAGCGACTCCGGTTCTGTACTTTCGAGAAGACGTTGCTTGGCACCAGACAGGAGGTGGAGCTGCTCAGGATGACGTCTTTTTCCACAAGACGTTCTATTTCCTGGAAGACGCTCTGCTTCACCTCCAGCTGCTCAAACACACACTCCTGGAAAACACGTGCAAACACGTGCATACATGGAAAGTGTGCACACATATTGATGCATGCACGCACACACACATACGCACGCAAAATCAATTTTGAGGTTAATGAAAGAAATGTACTAAAGCCAATCAAACCATTTTAACACAATGGGTGAATACATTTCAGACCAAGTTCTTTGTAACAACCAATTCATTTTGTTCTTGCTATTACTTTTTAAACTTTTCTTGAGATTTATAAACAACTTAAATGTTATGCAGAGTAATTTTTGGAAAGAAACACTTGACTGCTTCTAGTTTGATTCTGAGATTATTGTCTGATGAATACAACTAAAACTATTAGTAGGAAAAAAATTAGTGAGACATGTACACTTCACCATGAATGATTAAACATATAGTTTACCGAGATAAAAATAAAAATCCTCAGGGATATATAAACCCTTATCTCTTTATTTCTTGGTTGGTGTCAAACTAAGTACAAAACTACCATCTTGTTGTCACTGTGAATTGAGAATGTATTCTGACATTTATGCTGAAGTCAAATTGTTTCTTAATCATTCAAAGTGGATCCAACCAGTTTGTGTCTGGGTTTTGTTTTGATTTTATTTATGCCCTTGCAGCGTTGGAAAGGAGTGGTTGCCAAAAGCAGTACTGCAGTGTCACACTGAAGACACTTTTAATAGCATTCAACAAGTATGTAGAACTGCAAAAACTGGCTGTGCAAGTGACATACTTGTTGAAGAAACACATAATGATGACGATGATGTATATTAACTTATAGAGTCATGACACATGAGCACGGAATTATGTCTCTGCCACAACTCATAAGTCGATTTGTAGCAGATCGAATCTTCTCACCTCCGATGGAGAAATGATAGATTTATTTGATTTTAAGCACTGTATCAGGAACGAAAAACAACTGCCTGGGAACATGTCGACAGCATTGACACAACTGAATGGCGTGTTTAATGGCATGGAATCATTTCTGTCATGTGCGGTCCTGCTGAATCAAGTATGAGGCCGTGCAGTTACCAGGCTAGTACGATCATCAATCATGAGTTACCATTATTTTCTGTGTCCAATCTGAGTGAAACAAACTCCTGTACTTCCTCTACTCCTGTAGAGATGTTGCAATCAATAACAGAGTGAAACTTACATCGGATGGCATCCTGTTATCAGGAATTTTGAGGCTGACTACGTGAGCAGGAAAACGTAACTTTTCTCCCGCTGGTATTTCCCTTTGTCAAATAATTCCTCTTTTGTTCCTTGTTAGGATGAGTATTGATTTTTTTGGGCCCTACCCATCCCTCTGTTATCCAATCACTAATACTTTGATGAAAGCCCCATTGTCTGCTCTTACACAGTCAGGGGACCATGCAAGACATTTTCTTGGCTTTAAAAGGGAATCTTCAGTTTTGTTTGAGGTGACTGTGTTATGAATAACTTTGTCGAGATAAGCAAGTGTCCATTGTTGAGTCTCTTTTTGTGCTCTTGACTAAACAAAGACAGGATGAGTGACTTGGTGTTTAAATGTCATGTAATGATCTTAACAGTGGGCAACTCCTGTCAGGAGAACTTTTTTCTTAACCCTTTTTTCAAAGAAGAGCTCTTCTTTGGTTAGTTAGTTTAGATGACGGAGGTAATCACTTTAAAAGTGTTTCCCTCTTGCATATTGAACTGTTTAGAAAAAAATTGGTGCATGACAGATTGAGCAGTGAACTTTCATTATGTAGATAACATCTAGTCATTCATCTTTGCGGTATGACAAGCGAGGTAATACATAGTGAAGTGAGAAGAGTGAAACACACAAAATAGTTACCACTTTAGGGGGAAATTAGTCTTGACTTTGCAAAATGGCAAAAGTCAGCTGTGTGATAACTGTTATGGTTAGTTAAAATATTATCAGTCGTGTCTGAGATATCACACAGGGTGGGACAAAGATTAAGCAATGCTGTTGCGCCCCCTTGAGGAATTACGAGTCATTTTTAAAATGCTAGAACACAATTTAGTTAGTTAAATTAATGGCATATGACTAAATGCTTGTGATACATTATTAACAAATAAAATGACCATTGAGTGAAACGCTTTATATATTTGAAAATACCAACACTGCAGTGGTGGGACGCACCTTGTTCCCCAGTTTACTAAAATATGATCACATGAAGAAGAAGAGAAGAAGCAAAAAATCAAACTACCTGTAGCTCCCCTTGATTTAGCAAACACAAACAGACAGAATGACATGTGCTGTTGCTGGAAGTAGTCTAGTGTGTTACCTGAACAAAGAAGGCCCCCTTCAGTGCCTGAGCCATGTCATCGTAACTGCTGAGCAGGGCAAGCTGCTGCGTGGCGGTCAGCTCCCCCCTGAGCATGTGGGCTTCCTCCAGCTCCAGAAGCTGCTTCCTGATCCGACACAAAGTGCATTAACAAAACAAACTGTTAAAGCTAAACAAATTGTCTTGGATGACATCTGAAATATCAAAATATTGATACAGCAAATTTGAATGGTTAAATGAGACCAAACAGATTAAGAATTGAGCCAGAAACCTTCAGGGCAGATTTTTATGAGAAATTTGTGGTTAGATGCCAAAATGCGGTAAAACTGATTTTCCAGCCAATGTAAAAAAATGCTTTGAAATAGCAGCCACTCATGGTAGCGTAGTAGCAGCTATTATTAAAAAGATACTGCATTAGATGAATCAGCAACAAGCATATATGAACAAAGTTGTGTAAAAAAAGGTGACATTAATTTAATTATGTATTTTTCAAAAAAGGAAAAGGAAAAGAGGACATTCCCTGGAGCTTGTTAAGCAAGAAATCAGACACAATGTGAGACTGACAGACCAATGCAGTGACACCCTCTACTGTTCACATGTGCAACTGAATCTCCCAAACTTTGAACACTTACAGTGCAAACACCAGAAACAACAGCAGAAGACAAGCTGCTTGATAAGCTGCTTATACGATAAATTAAACTTTATTAATGAGACTCTGGTATACAGTGTGAGATATTACAGTTTTAAGGGCTGCAGATCTTCTTAATTTTACATGAACTTTTCTGAAACTGTTTCTCAAAGTATTTTTCCCCAAAAGTCCTTTGTCATTCAGAAGTAATGTTTAACTAGCGATGACTGGACTGTGAAGAGTTTTTAGGCTGAAGCATGTGTTTGTCCATGTGTTCCTATAGTGAGAGGAAGTCAGCGATCATGCAACGTCCATTTGTCTTTGTCAGCACTGGAAGGAAGAAGAGGTCATATTTTAGAAGGACCCTTCAGAGTCATCGTTACATGGAGGACAGTCTATTTGTCTTGTTAATGTTCTCTTTACGTTGTGCAGCCCGGTTGACTAAAAATCCATGAGAATGTAAACTCCCTGCTGTTGGTAATGCAATAGCTAGGTAAAATCTGGAGAAGATGGTACGATCAAAAAACGCTCAAAAGACTAATAAACTAAAAAAAACTAAAAACCCTTCATACCGTTTCACAAATACAATGGCACGGTTACTTCTAATAGTCTAGATCGTTGAGGCGCTCTGAGCATCAAGCAAAAAATAGACTCCACCTCTGCTTTATTGGTATAGGCTATTGCCTATGTATTTTCAAACATTTTCTCTGCAAAAGGCATTAAACCAGTGCTCTTTAGTTAAGAGGCTAAATAAGTATTTATCTATCTATATGTTTCCTCGAGCTTTATGGGCTAACAACATCAGCAGTTCCCTGACCAAGTTGAAGCTCTCACATAGGAAGACACCTCGTCATTAGATGTGATCTAAATGCAGAGTTGAATCTTGGATTGTGTCTATAACTTTTTTAATAAGGATGGAATATTATGTTAATTAACAATAGATAACAATATGGTTTATATTGGACAAAGACTATAGTATTGTGTGCACTAGGGCTGACCTGATCTCTGTGATGGCCTTGGCAGCCTGTCCTTGTTGGTTGTCGTAGATCTTCACAGTGTAGCCTCCACTTATAAAAACCATAGCCCAGGAGCGGCCTATCAGCCCACTGAAACCAACACACACACACACACACACACACACACAAACACAATATCCATTTTTGATTATTACTCATTACAGAAAAACTGACAAACCCACAAAAAACTGATAAAACTGAAAAATGTATTTGACAGTTAGCTTGCTATTTTTTTTGGTCCAGGTCTTTTTGTTCTGTGCTCATTGCTGTGGTGTTATTGCCCCATTACTTTTTCCATGGACAAAGCAAATCCTGACCATTTCCTGTTGCATGCTTTGACAGTCTCTTTTTGTAGCAGTTCACTCGTTGTTTCTTACACAGTTTGGCCATTTACATTTAAGTGTCAGTTGAATTTTTTCTTTAGTGGGATTTGATCATCTGCGCTGCATACTTTGGGGAATCTCGCATCTTATTATGCAGCCTGTAAACAGCTGTCAACATCTAAACGAAAAGAGATGATTTTTGACCTTGTCGCTTTGTATTTACTTGCCAGGTCTACAAGAGGGCATTTCAGAGGACTGCAAATTTAGCTGAGTGAGTAAAAAAATATAAGCCTACATAAAAAGAAAGCACTAGTAATGTGGCTTTAACACAAGTGCAAGATGACTTTATAAAGTAGGCACAATGCTATGCACAATTAGCTCTGCTAATCGAAAGGATCAGTTTAATAAGAGAAGGTGCCAAAATATCATAATAAACCTCAAGTCAGGTCAGGACTTGCCCTTTAGATAGCTGCATGCAAAGGAGTCTAAGCACTTAATCATAGTATTGATGTATGGTAATGAAAGTTACAACATGAAAATACACAATGCAACAACTCAACGAACTGATTTACTTTAACATTTACATTAACGTTAAAAAAAAATCCCAATGCAGTTTTATAATCACGAAAACAAATATACTAACTTCGCCGTCAGCTTCATGAGTGCATTTCACAACTAGCATAATACACTGCGAGCAAAGTGTGAGCATAATGAACCCGCCTTTCCTTGCTCACCTGCCGATCACAGTGATGACCCTCATGTCGGTAGAGTTCATTTTAAAAGCTTATGAGTTCAGTCCAGCTTTGACAAACGTTTTAACGTTGTATCGTTAAATCGGGACTCGCTATCGACTCTTTCTATTGACACCGTGGCGCCGCCCCTTCCCAGTCACACTGAGAACTCTACGGGGACCCAGAGCGACCAAAGATCCCAAACGAGTGCAATATAATACATTCTCTCCGCAAGGAAAAGTCGCCATTTACTGGTTGCTATTAATAGAGACTTCACTCTTTAAAACATGTATTGTTTAAGACGATATTAAAACATAGTGCGCTGGAATATAAAGCTCCGCCGTGTAGATTATACTCGTATCCTAGCAACAGATGAACTTTACTTCTGCCAATCATATTGCTGCGAGACGATGATTGACGCGCAAGTAGCCAATCAAAGGTTAGCAGAGGAAGCTGTCCCACACACGCCGCTTTGAATTGTGGGACGGAATCTTGAAGCTACAACAAACTATCTTTACTGTTGCTTGGCAAAGCTAATTGTCTATATCCAATATTTAATATAATTTCGTGACATCGCCTCATTGGAGGAAAAGAAATGGAAAATGTACATCTGGCTATGGAGGAGGATGATCTTTATTCAGGTTACAACGATTATAACCCAACATTTGACTCTGAGGTGAGTTTTGTGCAGCACAAGAATTAGCCGGCTCTGAAATTGGTAGCTAGCTCAAAGTGATTTATTTTTTAGATGTAATGTTACAGCTTATAATAATTAGGATCTGGAGAGATGGCGAAAGACATAAAAATGGTTTAAGTTGTTTAATTAACTGGTATGGATACAACGCTTATTTCTGCATTGAGCAATGTCTTTGCAAATAAAAAAGACGAATTATTTACCTATTTCTAGGAGTTGGAGAATGATGCTGGCTTCCAGCAAGCAGTGAGAACAAGTCATGGGAGAAGACCTCCGGTGAGGCCCGATTTTGCGTGTGTGTGTGTGTGTGTGTCTAAACGAAAGAGGCAAAGAGTGAGAAACCTAGTGAGAATAAAGTAAGTTTTAATCGAACTCATCTTGTATAACTCATTATAAAAATGTCATGCCTTTGTTTTCCAGATGACTGCTAAATTTCCTGGCACAGCCATCGGAAGTCGGCCTTTAGCTTCTTCCTTTGGAGTAAGTGTAATGAAATGAAGTTATTTTAAATAAGTCCTGATTTGCCACCTTAAACACTTCAAGATCATAAAAATTCTTGGAAAAATAAAAAAATAAATAAAAGACTGGTCCTGTGCACATGATTTTCCCTTCAAGACTGTTATTGAGTCAGTACAATGAAATGGCATGAGTTTGACAACACATGTATGAGCACCTCCGTTGCAACAATGAATTCACATTCAAAAAGTTGCAGAAACTCACGATAACTATGAAGACTACTTCAAATTTACACCTGTATTCATTACTATGTTTTTACCCATATTTGCACGATACAATGATTTTGTTATTAAGATGCCTAAACTGTTCTCACCTATCTTATCTTTGTTGTTTCATGAAGTCTCGGGTTCCCATGGCCTCTTCAATGGGAAGACCCACGACTGGAGCAGTTCAGGTGAGGGGGGGGTCTGTATAGTTTTTGTTGCTAATTGGTTGACAGTATTTTATTTAATCACACTGAATCAATCACTCAATAAAGAGAAAAAAGAGCAACAAACTTGATGTTTAGATAACAAATAACAGTAACTGCTTTACATACAGTTCAACATTAATAACTGCTTTCTTTGCAAATAAAATTTAGATATAAAGCCTGTGAGGCAAGCTATCAGTATAAACTTTGGTAGGCTTTTATTTTGGCTGTTTTTAAATGTGTCAGGATGGAGCAACCCGGCCGATGACCGCAGTCAGAGCAGCAGGTTACACCTCATCCATGACCCGTGGTGAGTTCAGAGACAGAGACTGTTTATTTAAGCTTTTTCAGTTACCTATTGCTACAATGTTGATTTGAATTACCACTTGATTAGTCTTTTAGTCTGTGATTCAGGGGTTGCTTATTTTCACTGTGAGACAATGTGAGCATACCCCAAATAACAGAGGCGTTATTGAAATTTTTTAACCACTCCTTATCTTAAAACTTCAAGGAAATCCAGCTCTTTTAATTGATATGAATATCTATATATATCTGTAAGGTTTGATTGTAATTATGCAAACAAAATAAAAATACTGATACAATGATATTTGGTATGATTTGCATTTTCAGGCTCCAACTTTGACCCTCTGGGACAGTCCAGAGGTCCTGCACCTCCACTTGAAGCAAAGAATGAGGACACGTGAGTTGTCATTGTTTAAGCTGATTTTTTTCTGTTTCAGCATTTCTTTTGAGTTTAAAACCCTGCATCTTCCAAGATTAGTGTTTTCACCATACCATACCTTTACATTAGTTTTTGTAGGTTCTGTATGTCATCTATAACAAATAGGAAAGGTATAAATCCTACAACCAAATTAAATGTATAAGCAATTGATATGGTAGTTTAACTTAAAATTATTTAACATTGTGTAGGTAAAAACATACAGTTATTAAATTATAGCTAAAAGCCAATTTATTTATGTATATTTTTTAGAGCAGTGTACTATATGGTGTAAATTATATTTTGGGACAAATTTTGTTTTTCTACATTATAAAAAGTTTCTGTCACTCCTCTAACCTTTAGTTATTTCAAAACCAACTCTACAGAGCCAGTCTTTGAAGCAGGTTGAGAAGATTTGGGATTTCAAGTAACATTTTCATGTACTGATTTGTTGTACCTGTTACCTTGCAGGCCTGAGGAGAAGATCAAGATCCTGGAGAAGAAAGTAAATGACCTGATAGAGGAGAGCTGCATAGCACAGAGCAGGGGTTCCTTACAACTGGTCAGACTCTGTTTTTCTTTAACGTATGGTTTAGTAATAATGGCTGTTAGATTTCACACATAAAGCTTACCTAATTAGACAACATACTTTTGTTATTCATTGTAAAGTTCAACAGAAGTCCAAAAAGTCACTTGTCTGTGCTGGCAAGCAGACTGTAATGTTCAGCCAAAAGCATAGTTTACTGTCTTATGACATGTTCGTTTTGGAAACAGTTTATATCTGTGCATGTCCCTCCTGTATGAACTGTGTGTGTGCATGTGATGATTTTCTACAGGCTCTTGAAAAAGCCAAAGAGGCAGTGAAGAAAGAGAAAACGCTCGAGAGACAAAGACAACAATACGACAGTGGGGACAATTTATATCTCTCCTACTCTGTAAGTACTGTTTGTTTCTGCAGAGCTGACACCAAAGCAAGATCTTTTTGAATCTGTTGTTTTATGCGGGAGAAATTTTTTCTGCTGTTTTTTCTCAACTGTAGTGTGCAACATAATTGTAGTCTTAATTGTCAAATTGTTTATGTTTTGTCATTTATATGCTGGAATAAGAGTCATATATCACCAGCCAGATGTGCAGAATAAAGAGTACATTACTAACAGCCACTGTATTTGTTAGAGTGGATTCTCCTTTTTTTTTTCAGCCCTCGATGATGGTTAATAGGAATTTTATATCTGTTACACTGAGTTATATTCTAATGCTAAAAGGTGACACTGTGAAAGACATATTTGGCAGGATTCGATCCTAAGCCCCTCATTGCTGTCCAGTGCCTCTGAAACAAATCAAATCTTGATTTTGTATTATGTAAATTGATTCCTGAAATTATTGCCAGCTTTTTATTGTTTGATTTAGACATAATAAACTTTTCTGTCATTAACAGGTTATGCTCAACCTCGCCAACCAGTATGCAAACAATGAAATGTACCCAGAGGCCCTAAACAACTACTACTTCATTGTGAAGAACAAGGCGCACAGTAATGCAGGTGAGCAGGCTGCTAAGCTTCATATTCATCACAGATTACAGTGTTTAAACCATGACTGCCCTTGTGAATCTGAACAGTACGTGTAATAAATCCATATGGATGTGGCAATAAGATTCATCTCTTTCTGATATTGATTATAATACTTGAACCATGTGTATGCTGATAGAGAATACTGATCCAGTACTAAGTTGTTTACAGATGTACGAGATGCTGATGAGAAGTATCAGGGTTCTATTTCTAAAAAATAAATTATTGTATTGGATCAGTGCATAGATTTGTACATTAGCCTGTACCCAAAAAAAGCGTTTTTGGCAGGAGCAGAGGCATTTTTAGTACTTGCATCAGTGGTGGAACAATCACGAAAAACAGATAGATATTCCTTAATAGGATGATTCTGATCTAATGAAGAAGTAGAGGACAAGTCATCATGGTCAAAACATCCTGAAAAACTAAAAAAGCCTAAACAAAAAGTATTTTGTTGCATTTGCTGACTAAAATGTTGTCTTGTTCACTTCAGCACACATGTAGGGATAGGCAAATTAGGAAAGATTGATAACTATCACAAATAGCTTTAAGCATTAAATGAGAAGCACAAACCTAACTGGAACAGAGTTTTTACCCTCCAGTTGAATACAGGCTCTTTATCTTGTGCTCATATTGTGCTTTTGCTATGGTTTCCCACAAACTACTCCTGTGCTCTTCCTTCAGGTCGTCTGAAAGTCAACATGGCCAACATCTATGTCCAACAGAAGAACTACCAGAAAGCCATCAAGTTCTACCAAATGGCACTGGATCAGATCTCCAACTCTCACAAGGAAATGAGAATCAAGATCATGCAGAACATCGGCCTGGTCCATGTCCGCATGGGCCAATACTCAGACGCCATGACATCATTTGAGAACATCATGAGAGAGAGCCCCAACATTAAGACGGCCTTCAACCTTATCCTGTGCTACTATGCCATCGGTGATCGGGAGAGGATGAAGATGGCCTTTCAGAAGCTCATCTCTGTGCCGCTAGGCATTGATGATGAAGACAAGTACACCCCATCAAATGTAAGTTAACTTTCTGCAACCACTAGATCCCTTTGGGGGGTCGCCATCTGTGGCATGACTTTATTTCTGAGATCCTGGTTATAAGGCTAGGATAATATTTGGATTGAAGTAAATGATTTTAAACAATCTTTTCCTTTCATCTCTCTCAGGATGACACGGTCTCGAATATGGTGATTGAGGCCATTAAGAATGACAAGCTACACCAGATGGAGAGAAATCTGTGAGAAATATCACAAAAACACAGCATACATTTGCCTTCAGCAAAAAATTATCATCGTAACAAGCCACTAGCATGTTGTCTTCTCCACCAAAACACTGACACTTCATATGTTGAATTCTACTCTAAACTTTTAACATCCCTGTTTTATACCTTCTGTTATCTGAACTTCTGTCCTGTTTGTCTGCTGTTAATAGAAAAACCCAGGCTGAGAAGAACATAATGGCTGCAGCCAAGCTCATCGCTCCGAAAATTGAGACCTCTTTTGCTTCTGGATTTGACTGGTTTGTTACAATTGTGTTTTTATCATCTTAACACCAGAGGGCATACATTATACAAGAGGACTTCAGCTCCATGTGCTTTGAAGGACTCCTGAAAACAAAAACATGTTACATTGGTATCTGATACACAGGTGTGATTACAGTTAGCTGACAGTATCAGGAGGCATTCTCTTTACAAAGTAATGTTTTTGCCAAACTGTTTTAGATGCTAAATCAAAATCCTCTGTTTTTAGGCCAAACATCTAGACTAAAGGAATGTCACTCGACATCTTGAAGTTTTTCCCCCTTGGTGCAGCTCTGCTTAATCAGATTTAAAATAGTCATGGATTTCCATACAGTTAGATCGATCTATGGCAAACTATGAAAACACAGCTGCAGGGCTCGAGTAAAAACATGTCTTTGTGCACACTTTTGAGCTCCTAAAAAGGAAGCAGATAGCAATTCTTCAGATGAAACTTTTATTCTCAGAGTCTCAAGGTTAAAAACAGCAGATTTGCCCTCCTGTCTGAGAGTCTCTGAGACAGAGTCAGAAACAAGAAAAGTTTGTATTCTTAGTTTTGATTGGGTAGGTTTCAAGTGTCTCTTGCTGCTGTAAGGAATGCAAGCAGGGTTGGCATCAATACTTTCTTCCTTTTAATGCTCCCATGTAATTCTCTTTCTTAAAGTAGTGGATGACATTTCAACACTGCTTGGGAGGTCATCTGCAGTGTTTGGTTGGATATGCATTATTAGGTTGTGCCATTATTGTGACATGCATCTGAGGTGTTGCAAAGTAACACAGTAACTCAAAGAGTACTGTAAAAAATTATAGAGTGGGATAAGTAATTTCTTTTTCAAGGATTAAATGAATAAAGTCATGCATGTCTTTTTAGAAAAGTAATGAATACTGTATAACACATTACTTTTATGATTAACTCTCATCACACATCAGTGTATCAAATGGATCAGATTAGCAACAAATAAACATGTGCCAAGACACTGAGACATTGTTAGCAAACGTGATAAAGATGTGGCCTTGATAGCAACTCCCATGCAAATGGCCTATTTGGCAAAAATAGAGTACACAAGTAATTACACATGCTTGTTGCAGCAACCATGAAGTTATGTAATATGATACATAAAGTGGTTTATATGTATGTTTTGTTTTTTTAGGTGTGTAGACATGGTGAAGAGTTCTCAGTATGTTGAACTTGCCAATGATCTTGAGATCAACAAAGCCATCACCTACCTCCGAGAGAAGGACTTCAACCAGGTGACTGTTCCTGTTCATAAATAGATCCGATAGTTAAAGATCAGAAATACTGCATGTGTTGGTTGAGCAGTTGTATTTAAAAACTGTGAAGTGAATGGTGTTTTCTTTTTAGACGTATGTAACATAATGATCATTTGGCCTCATTGTCAGTGTCAGTTTTCTCTTGCTAAGACTGTTTCAGGTGTGTGCAGCAAAATACTCAAATTTCCTGTTTTTCATTACCTTCCATTCTGTCTCGCTTATGTCTTTTTCCCTTCTCATCTGCATGCCTAAGGTTGAGGTATGTGTGTGTTCTGTTTTGAATCCCCCCCCCCCACACACTTTTTAGCAAAAAATGTGTAAAGATATTGTTCACACGCACCATGTGTTACATATTGGGGGAATTATCTCGAACATTAACCCTGACAGCTGTTTTTTATGTGTTATCAGGCTGTGGAAATTCTGAAGACATTTGAGAAGAAGGACAGCAGAGTAAAGAGTGCTGCAGCCACCAACCTCTCTTTCCTTTACTTCCTGGTAATTTCCTCTCATTGACTAATCAAAAAGCTGTCAGATAATGGTATTTTAAGAGAGGAGATGAAGTTGGATTTCCTTTAGAAGCTAAATATCTAATTTAGACGAATTATCTCTCCATGTGATTAACTAAGTACTAGGAGATACTCCAGCACAGTAGGTGATAACTTTAGTGATAAACTTTCCATTTATAAGGATGTCTGGACTACAGCCCTCATTCTCTGTACCAGGCTAATACAAGTATGTATTTCCCTCTAAACTGTCACCTATTACAGGAGAAGGACTATGACCAGTCTGACCGATACGCTGACCTCGCCATGAACGCTGATCGCTACAACCCGGCAGCGCTGATCAACAAAGGCAACACCGTGTTCATCCGGCAAGACTATGAGAAGGCTGCTGAGTTCTACAAAGAAGCCCTGAGGAATGATTCCTCCTGCACTGAAGCCCTCTACAACCTGGGTAACATCCATCTCTATCTCATGATGCAGTTAATGGATAAAACAAAGGTTGACATAGTGTCTTAACACATGGTGTGAGGATTTATTCATTCATTGCTATCATGGATGCTCATTGGGACACAATGAAGTTTCTTCATGTAATGTAAGGATCATCTAGAAATGTTTGAAGGAACATGAAGGTAAGATTGCACTTAAACCTCACATTTATCCATTTTCCTTTTGCACTGGCACCTGCTAAGTCAGTTTAAACCCTGAGCTGTGACTTGTTTGATGGTGAGTTGCTGCCAAACTAGTCACAGGTCATGTCAAGATTTAAGCTGGACCTAGTTCACCTGAACCTGATGTGTGACCCTGTTCAGGGGGATATCTGCAGGTATTGATTAACCCTTGGTAGGGAACTCAATGAAATACTTTGAAATTCAAAATTTCAACCCTAGAGTATTATCGGAGGACAAACCAACATTTTATTCTTTTGTGACATTAAAAAAAAAAATTTTCACAGAAAAAATCAAGATCAATGAAATTACTTTGCCCTAATATCATAAAAAAATCCAAGAAGTGCATCTAAAAGAAATACAAGAAAAACACTTAAAAAGTGAAAGAAACACATATTTTCATGAATTAAACTATTATTATTACAAGATTATTTAATTAAAACATTATCACAGTATACAATGACTTATACTGTGATGTAGAAGGATCTTTACTGATTGGCTGGATGTAAAACATGTGCTTCTCGACCTCGCTGAGAGGTGGGAGGGATGCCATTTGTAAGGGGTATGCAAGTTACTGAAAACAGTTATTCACCTGAAAAAGGGTTAAACTGGTCAAAGGGTCAATGTGAAGTTGATGGACAGTTTTTGACGCCTGTCCTCTTGTCCCAGGTCTAACCTACAAGAGACTGAATCATCTGGAGGAAGCTCTCGACTGCTTTCTGAAGCTCCATGCCATTCTGAGGAACAATGCCCAAGTCATGTACCAGCTGGCAAACCTGTATCCTATGGACAGGAAGTGCAGTTTGATAATGTGTTTGTGAATGCGTTTGGTTTGTGTATCATGTGTTAAAACTGCTGACAAATTCATTTGGGGTTTCAAAACTGCATCCTCCATCCATTCCCATGTGAGCATCTGTTGGTCCTTGACTCAGTGGCCTCATCTATGAGCTGCTGGAAGATCCACAACAGGCAATCGAGTGGTTGATGCAGGTCATCAGTGTAACTCCAACTGACCCCCATGTATTGGCCAAACTGGGAGAGCTGCATGATGGTGAGGGAGACAAATCTCAGGCTTTCCACTACTACTACGAGGTATGAGAGGCACAATTTATGTTCTTCTGTCTATGTACTGATTGATTAGTGCAATGTTTCTTTGGTTATTTAAACATCTCAGGGTTAGTTACCTGTGTGTGCTCTGATTGGTTGTTCCCACGCAGTCCTACAGGTACTTCCCCTCAAACATCGACGTGATTGAGTGGCTCGGAGCTTATTACATCGAAACGCAGTTCTGTGAGAAGGCCATTCAGTACTTTGAAAGAGCCACACTCATACAGTAAGTGACAATTAGTTATAGTACTTTAAAAGTTAATACTATTAGAAATAAGTCATATGTTTATTTGTGTTAAATTGCTGATAATTTAAATAACCAGCAGCTCAGATCCAAAAAATATGACTATTGTTTTGGTGAAGTCAAATCTCATCGTGTATTAGGTTGGGAAATATCTGTGAAATTGTGTTATTTTTACAATTTTCTGACGTGATTAGGAGATACAAGTTATATTTCATGTTGTTTTGATTGTGGCGTTTGTCTTCTTTCATCAACCATGAGGTCTGTTCTCATCTGGAAGTGGTTTTTCTATTAAAAAAGAAATGACTAATGATTTGTTTTTTTCTTTGTCTTCCAGCAGAATTCAGAATTGAATTTTACCCAAACTCTTTCTTTTCTCTTAAAAAAAAACAACAGCTTATTAAAGATCAGGGTTGTACGTTGACACTGACAGGATTTCTTTCTGCTGTGTTTCTCAGACCGACACAAGTTAAGTGGCAGCTAATGGTGGCAAGCTGCTACAGGAGAAGTGGTGAGAAAGATTCTGTTCTTTCACGACAAAGTACTACATCATGTTATCACATATTCTAAGCCAGATTATAAAAGAGTAGATTCACTTTACTTGGGAGCTCCCAAACCTTGTCATGTCCAGGATCCGGTGGCAGCAATGCTTGTTTGTATATTCAGTGAAGATTTATTTAAAACCAGTAAAATTTAGCTGATTCTTTG
>JAQNCA010000005.1:3013778-3057581 GCA_029783725.1 Acanthurus tractus | reverse complement strand
TAAAGAAAATAAAGTAACATGGTGCAGAAAGGCAAAAATGTAATGTCCTCATATGAGTGTGCAGGGTCTCAGGAGGTAAAAATATAATAAACACATAAGTATTACTTTGACTACTCTTTAAAGATGTTTACTATTTTTTCTGTTTTTTCCAATTAAAAATACTCTGGAAACTTCGAACCTTTAAACACAAGAACCCCTAGGCCGACATGACCTGTTCAGCTGAAAAGAGCCATCTGGTATAACAGTACCTTTATCAGTAATAATAAGCCATCTATAATAAACTCTTACTTTACACTTCAGACCGGGGCAGGGTCAACATAACATGAAGTCGTACATACTAACTCAAAATGTCATGGACTTATTGACTCCAGAAATAGCTGAAAAGATGGTCAGCAATGTTTGCAACATTTTAAGTTAATGACTACACAATGTGTGTCGTGTATAACCTTTGGGTACGCACAAGTTGATTGCACTGGGTAACATGCGCTGATAATGCAACCTGAGCCAACGTCTCGTGACATTCCTGCGTGCGCGCATTCATGCGCGAGCGTGGCGTCAGTTTTTTGGCTGGCGAACTACAAGAACGACCAATGAAAACTGGCATGGAATAAAAGTTGGTATGGGTCCTCCAATGACAAGCCGATCCTTGGCAACTACGTGACGTTAGGGGCGGGACAAATCTTTAGGTGCTGATCTGATGCCTGACTACTTGCCATAAGTACGCGAGTAAAGATATCTGTCAAAGAAGGGACGATGGCGAGAGGTAGCCGAAGCCTTCGAAAAGTGGCTGAATGCATGAAACAGTTACCTTCCACAAGCAAACGGGAAATACAGACAAGGAACAATCCAAGGTACAGTATTTGATCTTTTATTTCTCGACGAACCTTGGAAAGTGGAGAAGACACACCTCAGACAATAACAAATGCATACAGATATTCACTGTTTTGTTAGTGTCAACGTTACACACATTACAGCTGCACTTTTAAACTTATTTATTAACTTATGTTTAACCCAAATAGCCTATCATATGGCTAATTTATTACTGTCAGTTAAAAAGCACCAAGCCACCACATACAACAACGTAATTAGTCAGCTGGACCTGTTGTCAGTTCAGGTCTAGCATCTGACTAATGTAGACCCGGGACAAACCACAACAATGACAACAGCCTTACAGTGGTGGAGGTGCCCTTGTGTTCAGATAAAGAGTGTTAAAAACTAAACTTTGTACACAGATAACTCTATTTATTTGATGTATTCTAGTTTCAGTGACGTTAGTATTACCACAGTATAAATTTTCTGCCCCTTACAATTTCACCAAGCAAAGAGTTTTAATTTAAAAAAAAAGATGTGTACCAGAGCAGATTAGGGTCACGTGTGAAAAAAGAGTTCTGTGTTTACTGGGATTAGACCTGTGCATCCATCCTCTGCAACAACAGATGTGACCAGATTCTACAGAGCACAGAAACTTTGTGTAAAAAGTTGACAATTCTGTAAATCAGGGAAATAACTCACAGTTTAAAGTCATAATTCTGAGGAAAAAAATTAAAAGACAAAATTTTGACTTTCTACTCAGAACTCAGGTTAACATTTCACACACACAAAACTCAAACAAATTTCTCTTTTCTTCAATAGATGTTTTTCTCATGAATATCTTTGTAGCATATCCTGTCATGGTTAATCAAGATTAAGTTATTTCTAGTAGGAAGATTTTATTATTATTAATTACAAACTTTTAGTAGTGTAATCTATTATGCATAATACTTTAAAAATTATCAATAAAAACAATATGTTGATTTTTCAACTGCAAAGTAATGTCTAACTATACCTTTTACATAAATGCGGTGGAGTTAAAAAAGTAACAATTTTTTTTATAAAATATTAAAGGCAGAGTGGGAGTATCACAAATTTAAAAAACAAGGAAACAGGAGCGTCAAAGAGTTTGCAAAACATACTTAGCTACTTAAGTACATTTATATCTATCTTTTGCAGCTTAATCATCTTAACAATCCTTTTACAGAGAACTGAGGAGTTTTGCATATAAAAGATAAGCCAGAAGAACGACTTCTGCAATAATTCAATGTTTTGTGACATGTCTGGGAATCTGTTTGTTATCTGGGGTTAAAAATCCTACAGAGGAAAGTTTTCATGCCAGTTGACAGGTGTTTGTTAAGATAAGACCACTGCCATTACTTTTTCCACAGGGAACACAACTGAAATCCAAGTTACCCTCTGGCACAATGTTTTGGAAGGTGGCAAATTCCTAGCAAATGTTTCCCAAGAAAACAAGAAGTAGCAGGTCACAAAGTATTGGCAGCTCTCAAAATTTTAGTTTGGCAACATTTTACTTGACAGATTTCTTTCCTCAAAATATGACTCATTAATTTATGAAAGCTTTCCATATTTGGTGTTACTCCTTCATCTGTCATACTCTGATTTTGTCCTGCTTCTGCACCTTTTTGGAGTTGTATGTGCATGCTGTTCTCATTTTTTTTCTAAATTCTAATTTCTTAAACATATCTCCCTGTATCTGCACCCATACATTATCATGAACTGTGCAGTTTGAGGTCACTGCCATGTGGCAGCTGTATCACATTTCAGGTAGTACTGATTGGGCTGTCTTTGAAGTTACCAGTAATATGAAGCAGCTCTTCATGAGAAGCACAGAATACCTCTCATGGGTGCAAGCTGATGGTGACATTGATATCACCTTACGTGGTGACATAATGGCTAGTTAAATCTAAACATATGCCCTGAGATGTGTTTTGTGTCCAAGCCATCTAGTGCCAGGGACAGTGTTGAACATAGTGGGTGCCACAGGTGCTGTGGATGACAGCCAGGCACAATTGAAAAATCAAAACCATCTGACATATCCTATGCCACTATCCTCCAGTAGTGGTTATTAAGGCATTCATTACTGCTGTATTTCAGTAGTCATCCACTACTTTTAAAATGAAACCGAAAAGTCAGTGAATTACAGGAGATTGATTCTTTCATAATAATCAGTTTTTGTCAAAAAAGGTTTCAAATACAACCAGTACAGGGTTAATGTATGTGGGACCAATCTGGGAGTAGGTCAAATAGTAGAGTCCCTGTTTGGCTCTTAGAGGCTGTTTACAAATGAGCCTCAATCTGACTGAACTAAACCTTTAGCAAGCTTGTTAGAATTGAGATACATTTTGAGTTCAGTAATAAGTTGACTGCTTTTTTGGAGGAATAACTGCAATTTTACCTCATCTAAATACTTTGACTTAAGTTTTTTGGGGTAGCTGTAACTCAGGAGTTAACTCAGGACTCCTCATTTAAGACGGAACTTAACTCCACCCATTAAACCAACTAAATGTTTAGGAAAGCCATTTAAATTGTGGTCCTTTTCCCTCATCAAATTAGTTAACAATTCCAATTTGAGTATTACTCAATGTTTCAAAACTTTGTACCTCCAGACCACAATTTTTTTTCTGGAAGATACTAATACTATAAGATATAAATAATGGCATTTGTTCCCCTAGATGAAATGATAAAAAAAAATCTTTTTTGTTGGTATTTACAGTAGGTATTCTCAGTGTTAAGGAGACATAAACAGATATGGAGATTACCTCAGCTTTGGATGGCAGAACTCTACCATTCAGCAAAAGATCTCTCATAAGCCGCATATATATATTTTGTTATTTCCTCAATTAAAGGACTAACATTTAAGTTATGATTTTTTTAATTTCAGTTTTATCAATGATACCATTCACCTTGAGCAGAAATGTAACAGATTTGTTCAAGTTAATTTTCTACCCGACTAATCAGAAATTTAAAAATATATGTAACTGCTTTGATCACCTCATTTTTTTCTTTAGGACAAAAATATTGTTGTATCATCTGACAGTTTGCATAATTGCATAATTCACATTTTTTATCTGAGGTCACTATGACATGTAATGTAACAAGGCAGAATAAACAGGGACCAAGACGACAGCCTTATCTAATCCCAACACCAATATCAAATCTAGGAGTCATACCATGTGCCAGCTTCTCTGAGCTATGGTGTCCTTCATATGATGTTTTGACAGCTCTCAGAAGTGATTCTTAAATCCAAATGTTTAATGGAGTAAATCACTGATTGGTGGCTATTTGTGTTTTATTAAAATCAACAAATAAAATGAAGCTATTGTATAATATGTATTCATTGTACTTTTATATAAATCATAATTCCCAATTGTTCTTCATCAATAATCCTTAATTTAATGCTTTGGTAAACAGCAGCATAAAAATGAGACAAAGTCCACACAGTGGTCTTTACTTAAGCTAGTAAAGACCACTACAAATATCTTGGCATTGTTATTTAACAGACAAATTGGTCTCTTATTTCAGTCACACTCACCATGAGTCAGAGTCTTTGTTTAGAACTGAAAGTCAGTGTTAACATTTTTTTTTCTTGATTATTTCAGTTTTTTGTGTCAGATAACATAACCAAAAGACAATGATAGGTTGAATGAACAAACATCCGCAGTGCAAATATGATTAAATATAATATATATAATTATATAATTGGCTGCCAACATCTGGGTACAGATAGCATCTGCCTGTTGCTGTTGCTGATGACGTGTATGAATGATGACTCTCTTATTTAAAAGTGAAAATTGGTATTGTATTTTTAATGCACATATGATAATATTGTGTAAAGGATAGTCCTTCTTTAACTATTACAATTTATATCTGTTTTCACTTTGTCATAGTATATATTAGTACTGCACCTTAGCCTTAATCGCCACTTACATGCCCAGGCCAAACAGAAAATACCTGTATAGAATTGTGTGCAAGTAGTCACCAGGTAGAGTTGAGTGGGCACAAGTTAGGCTTTGTTTTTCTTGATTTACAGATATTATTGTTTAATTAGGAGCATACTCTGTAGTAATGTAGACCATGAGAAATCAATCGGTGTAGGGCAACAACAGGGCCTTCACCTAATTGTCCAAGAATTATTTGTAGACATTACAAAACACAACTGAGTGTATTTGCTCTGTACTGTTTAGTGGTGTATGAGAGTTTAAGTCCATACCTCCTTCTCTCCTGGGCTGGTGTTTCTATTTTTTTTTTTTGATCAATTAGATACTTGTCATCATGTGGGATCCTGATGACGCGTGTACCTCCCCTGCTGGGTGCAGCCATGCCAGGGCGCAGTGTCATGTTGCCTGCACGCAGCTTCTTTAACATCACTGATTCTTTCTCCAAGAGGAAGGAGTACTCTGAGAGACGCATCATTGGGTGAGTTTCCTCAAGTCTAGTCTCGCCTATAATATTTATGTAATGTTGCTTTTTTGAGACAATTTCTCTTGTTCCTCTTGACATTTCATGAGACACACTTAATAGCATTTTTAGGTATTAATCAACCTGAAACGTCCTTGTTAAGGTAATGATCAAAATGCATCAACACTATTAATCACATGTCGTCTCATGACACTGTACACAAGCAAACTTTTTGAAAACTTTGAAAAAAATTTGCTATAGATTAGAAAGCTGAGAAATCAGTGAAGAAGGAAGTGCATGTATATATAACTATATTCAATGCTAGTGCCCTATCTTAGGTTCCGTTAATAGGTTTTAGTATGACGCACTGAATGTCCTCCTGTGTTCCACAGAGAGGTCATAATCACTAAATCTGGTTGTATAAATAGCAACTAGAGTTACGCAGTTATGTAACAGTGATGTGGGATACCGTCTCCATCTGTTACTCATCTACTACATCTTGCCTTTATTTTGTTTATTTCATTGCACTTTTCCTCCCATCTTGCACTCTTTGTGGTTTTCACTGTCTCTTCCCTCTCTGTCTGCTCCTTTCTCTGTGTTTTTTCCTCATTGACCTAGTTGAGACTACACTGGGTCATGAGTCCTGTATTGTGTTAGTCTTATTTAGTGTTTAATGTTATATCACAGTTGCTGACCTTCATCTACTTCCTGACGTGCAGCTTTGTATGAATGTATTTGCATACTGCGAGTTTAATGGCTTTATCCTCTCCATCCTTGACTCTTCAGGTATTCCATGCAGGAGATATATGACGTGGTGGCTGGAGTGGAAAACTACCGCCACTTTGTTCCCTGGTGCAAGAAGTCTGATGTGGTATTCAAGCGAGCTGGATTCTGCAAGGCCAAACTAACTGTGGGCTTCCCACCTGTGGTGGAAAACTACACCTCTCTTGTCACTACAGTACGCCCCCACCTGGTCAAGGTAAGGTTCTGCATCCTTGCTTATATTAGCTAAATACAGCTGGCCTCATGCAAGAACATTTTTGTATTCTTATCCCAACCTTCTCTTACCTTTTTCTGTAAAAGCTCTGATAAACTGCTTGTTTCAGTCTGAAAAAGTCATCCATTCATTAGGACAAAGTTAGAGGGGTGTAACTGTCATAGCTGTACTAGATGAGTTGATATTCTAACCTACAGTAGGAAAAGATCTGCTTAAAGACCCTGGAGAAGCAAGAGTATGGAGAAAGGGATTTTTTTGAAATAACTTCTTAAATGCACTTGTTTCTGTTGAAAGATAATCAAATTTAAAAAATGATTTCTGTGTTAGAAAAGGCCTTTCATATTGTGTGTATATGTCAAACAGGTGTGCAGTACTTGTGAATTTGTTTGTTATTTTGTTCAATTCACAGTATGAGAAACATGGCAAATGCCAACTTGTATATGCTACTTAAAAACAAACCTATTTGTACAAGCGGTTTTCACGTGATCATGATGCTCAATGTGTCTGATCAAAGAGGGGTCAGCACCAAGATTTTTCCATTTGTGCTGGTTTTACAGACCACACAGACAGCTTTTCAAAAATGATAAATTAACTCTTGACCATGAAAGTTTGGATATGGGCAGCTCAAATGCAATTAATGATATAGTACCCAATGATTCCAGGGAATATAGATACTAAATCTGGTCTGTGGTGAATCATGGTTATTGTAGTTTAGTAAAACCTCGCAGCATTTACTGTTTATTTGTTACATGAATTAAAAAAAAACTTATGGGCAATATGTTGCTAGGCTTATCATAATATAGCATTGTATAAATATCGCACAGTATACTAATGATTGGAAGCGTAATTGCTTAATGGTTATTTTTTCAGTAAAAGCCAAGACAGTGAGGGGACAAGGAAAAGGTCCAATTTTTTTCTTGATAGATAGCTCACTGTCTTTGCTCTTTGGTTAAGAAATGGCACTTGTAAAGGGTGTTTCCACAGAGGACATTTTGACATATAACAGAAGAAAATGAGAGTTATAAATTATGAAATCTTTGACAG
Source organism: Acanthurus tractus (assembly GCA_029783725.1). Lineage (NCBI taxonomy): Eukaryota > Metazoa > Chordata > Actinopteri > Acanthuriformes > Acanthuridae > Acanthurus > Acanthurus tractus. The sequence goes on along the minus strand of JAQNCA010000005.1, from coordinate 3,050,308 downwards.
CTAGATTCCATTACGCTGCTTCAGTTTTAGGGCCCTGCTATTGTTTATGTGGGCTCACTGTCACTGACCTACTGGAAAGTATAACAAACCAGAGCCAACATTTGTGCAACAGCTACAACAATTGCAGCTGTCCTTTTCCCATTATGACCAGTCAAAATGTGCTCTGTGAAAAGGGCCTATTGCTAATGCAGAAGATAGCTATGATGTAACAATATCATCATGATGTTTGTGCAAATGTGATGAATATACAGGCTTATTATCTACAGACAGGAACTCTCATTTTCAGCTCAACTTTGCTTGGACAGGCAAAATGTGTTTTTTTGGCCCCTTACTGACCAATTACCCAATTTATTGTCCATTATACAGCCTCAAAGCCACTCCACTGTATTTACACACAGTCCTCTTATGCCCTATATTAGCTTGCATCAGCTCTTTATAAACGCTATAACATGTTTCGGCTCAGCTTCAAATATTTAAACATTTCTCAAATATTAATTAACTACAACTACTAAGTGGCTGCTCTATAAAAAAACTTATATTATATTAGAAATTACAAAGCTAGTCTGTAATTTCTTGGCCCTTTCACCGAACCAATTGTAACTCATGTGTGTTCATGTTGTGCGTCAGGCTTCCTGTTCAGAGGCTAAACTGTTCAACCACCTTGAGACGGTTTGGCGTTTCAGCCCTGGCCTCCCCGGCTATCCGCGAACCTGCACAGTGGATTTTGCTGTAAGTAACTGTGGCGGTCAGACATGCTAAAGAAGAGTGCTGGAGCATTCGCTTTGTCTACAATCGAGTGTTGGTTCTCTTTTATGTCTGAGCTTGGTGTGTTTGCGTTTGCAAGTGTCACATTTTTCATTGGATCAGTTTCAGACACACATACACAGCTCTAATGTATATACAGCACATTCTGCAGCTGACTTTAATCTTTCATATCCTCCCCTCCTCAGATCTCCTTTGAGTTTCGTTCCCTTCTGCACTCCCAGCTAGCTCACGTCTTTTTTGATGAGGTGGTGAAGCAAATGGTTTCAGCATTTGAACGTCGTGCCTCCAAGATATATGGTGCAGAGACGGTCATCCCTCGGGAGCTAATGTTTCATGAGGTTCACCACACGTAGCATCACCCCTGCTGCACAAAAAACCTAAAAACACAGACAGACACAATGTCCAATGCCAATGCCGGAGAGAGGGCGTGTAGAGAGAGAGAAAAGACTTCTTGTGTTCTAAGTGAAAACTGCAGTGCCTTCTTACAGCAGTGATCAAGAATATTCCCAACAATACTCGGTCTCATCTTTTATAACTGATGTGGATCCACCAGCTCATGATTTTTTACCTTGGTGCTAAACACATGGGTATGTTTCCATTTCAGTTTATTTCTGTCATCAGAAATTAACACTCTGTGCCTGCTTGTGAAGCTGTATTCACAGGTAATGAGCGTCTATCCGTGGAGATGTAACCATGACCCAGCAGTGCTGTCAGTCATGATTGGTCAAGCTAATGTGTCATCACATCTGTAAACATTAGCTACTGTCAGTAAGTAACTACACTGCTCTTACTGCCATTTTGCTACGGCTGGTAGTGCCACAAAAACTTCGATGCAACAAGCTGTGGTTGGAAGATAATGTAGCAGTACATCTTCCAACAGCAGGTTCTGGTCAGTGTTTGTGGAGAGTCATGTTCCCGTTCCATGGAAGACCTTTGTTAACCATTGGGAGGGACAAACTGTCGCTATCACTATATATTGTGATAATCTTTTGCAAAATGTAAACATGTGTATGTTTGTGTGTAAATGTGTGTGTATGTGGATGTGTGTGTATATTTTTAAAAATTCTCACACTGGACATTGGGTCATCTTAGCTTTGTAAAGCTGAAATCCCTTCAAGTTTAGTATATTTTGATACCTGCTTTGTGGGGCTGTACTCTGTTTTTCTCTTCAGTGACACAGATTTCAGGATGAACAGTTGTTGATCTCAGCTGAGGTTATTTGACATAGGAGAGAAGGGAGCATTTTTAAAACCCCCATTCTTCTCCTTCAGCAGGTGTGTGCAGGGGTTTTGGATGTTGGTGGATGTCTTGTGATAAAGATGGTGAACTAAATCTTCAACTGTAGTTGGTTTAGACGATGTAAAGTGATGTATTTCTTTTCCCTTTATTTTCTTTTGTTTCATGCACCATGCAGACGTGTGTTTTGTGCAGTTTTATGATTGGAAAACCAGTTTGATTTCAGGTGAGGCTGTTATTACAATAATGACAACTAGCTGTGCACAACAGGAGCTTAAAATCTTAGCCAGTCATTAGCTCCTCCCAAGTCACTGACGATACAAGTATTCTGAAGGTTCCTGTTCTCAGGTCACCTGACACAGGGCAACACACTCTCACTGACAGCCGAGCCACATCTGATGTGAGTGAGGAGCTCGGTGGAAAAGGATTAGACAGCATTCAGTTGGAGCTTGACTCAGGTGTGATGAATCACTGAGTGATCATGTAAAAGTGGTGCCTGCAAGCATATTTAACCTCTGCTTGTTACACACTCAGCAGTGTGAGGGCTGTGTGTTGGGAAGGCTGAAACAGTCATTTTCATCACTGGTAATTCTGCAAATGATAGTCTTGAAGTTGATTGATCATAAAAATATTCCATTTATTTATATATTTGACAAAGGGCAATGTTTTTTCCTCAAACATTATTGAAAGTATTAATTAATTGAAATAGCTGGTTATTATTTTATACTGATTGACTAATTGATTTAATCAACCATCAGCTGCAGCACCAGAAGAGTTGGGCACTGGATTCATGTCTCAACAGTGCTGGGTCAAGAGGGACCACAGCCATTTATTCCCAACTCTGGTTATTCAAACACTGGTTATCGCAGTGTTGCATGCTGTTATGAGTAGCTTGTTTATTATGACATGTCTCAAACTGGGGCTGTAAATATAAAATAGAAATAATAAAAGAACTAGCACAATGTCTTTAGAGTCAAAATGTGAAGTAAGAGGTCACAGTTAAGATGGGTCATTTACCTTTGGATCAAGGGCAACCATTCCCTTGTTGAGTACTGATGATGTCATATTAAAAACACTTTTTACCTGTGAAGAGCGGGATCTAGGTCATATTCAGACCTTGATGATGACTTGAACATGAAGCTAAAAGCAACTACGAAATTGACATCTAAATTTATGTTGCAAAACTGTGCAAAATCCACATAATGTGCAGTTGGCAAATGCACAGAGACTGAGACAGCACACACGCTGTCTGGTTTGTTTCTTCTTAATGTTATATACACTATGCATTAGCCATTACTTAGGGAGCAACTCTTGAAGGAAGAATTACAAATTTGCAGCAAAGAGTGCAATATCAGCGGATAGGTCGAAGAAAGCATTTCCTGTATACTGACCCTCAGTAAACAGTATGGGCCCAAACCGGCTGGCAAGGCAGAGGCCAGGTCCAAAACCTTGACCTGTCATGCCTGTCAGATGTTTCAGTGAGGCATGTGCCCCACGAAAACCTTCACTATTCCAACTGTTCAATCCACACCACTCACAGAGTGCCTCCGAGCCTACTGGCAGCATATTCATCTTTGTTTTTAACATTATACTCACTTTATCTTATTTATTACTTAGTTCTAATGTAAATATTAAAGATCATTTTAAAAAGTTCTATGCACAGATGTGTCTGTTTTATTTGGATGGGAAAAGAACTAGTGTAAACACTATTTTTGTTGCATTGCTTCAGAAAAATGTACCAACTGCATGATTTATAAACTATTTTTTCTTAATAAAAAAGTGACTGTTGATGTCGTTTTTTGAATTTTGGGATGTATTTCTCAACACTACAGAGTGGTTCATGGCTGCACTAGACTGGACAGAAATAGGGTCATCATGTGAGTGGTAAGAATAGACCTGCCAATGGTATGAAGCAAGGCTGCATTTGAACAGTTGGTCATAAGGTTTGAAAATGTCACTGCCAGCGGAGGACAGCTTAGTGTGAACTGTGAAGGCGCTGCTGTGTTCCCTGTGCCGTCTGACCTGCATTACCAAAGGCTTTGATTAGGGTTGGATCCAGAGAGAGCAAAGGACGCTATTTACTGGAACATTTAAATGACTTGTGACTATCAATTATTATGTATACACACAAAATATAAGCCTTTGAGCATATCACATTATCTTCAGAGTCATTAAGAAGATGTTTCAATTTCTAAATTTTCCTTTTAGGAAAACATTTAAATGCTAAAATGACCATCAGCACTTAAAAGTTTATGAGCACCATCAAAAAGCTCTGTTAAAAGTTGCCTCTTATCAACTACTGTTTGGAAAAAAAAAGACATTTTAGCACCTATAACTCCAGGAGAAAGATAATGCTCACTGGTAATCATGTATGATTGAAAGCTACAAAATAGCCACCAGACCTTGTGCTGGGATTCTTATCTTGAATGGCTTTTTTCAAAGTTCAGAATTCAGTTTGAATCTCAGCTTTTGAAACAAAGAAACAAATGTATTGTTTAAAAAGAACTTGAGTAACCAATACATCTGAACAATTGAATTTATTAAATAAAAAAGAACAATCACCATTAATCATGTCTACGTTGTACAAAACACAAATTTTGCAAATGAATAATATGCTAGAAAAGAAACACAATTGACTGTTTTATGTAAGTGATTTATTGTATGGAGAGTTTTCTTGCTTGTGCGGCCACTTGTGAATCTTAGTTAAAGCAGAGCTTATCAGGGGAGATGTTTGAGCAGTCACACAAATGAAGGTCAATGTTTCACAGCACAAGGACACCACAGCTTTCACATTTTTCAGCTAAGACCTTGAGTAGTCTAAATAGGTTGGTAACTAACTAAAGGCCCGACAATCAAAAAGAAAAAACCCCTCATTGCTGCATGTGTGAAAATGATTCCCCACGACTTAAAAGCTCGTCATCTCAGTAAACATCATGTCAATATTATACTTTTTTAAAAAACAGGCTCCTGGTGATACTCAAATCTGGTAATTTAGGCACTCTGCATCCAGCTGTGGTAATGTGCAAGGAACGTGACATCACAAAATATACAATGTGATGTCATTTCAGAAACCAGTTCACAAAAAGGGTTCAAGATTTGTAAGAAAATTGGTTTAATTAAATCAAATTAAAGACACAAACCCACATAATATTATCTGGAGAAAAACATGACAGTAGAAACAAAAACAAAATTAACATCAAACAAATAAAAAGAACAGTGACACAATCCTGACTAGGCTTCTTTTCTCATTCATCTCTTGGGCTAATACAGAGCATTTTCAATGTGTGGACTATGTTAGTATCTGGGATAATATCAACTTACTACCTCTTGTAAGAATGGAAACAGCCCCCCCTGTATAAGCTGTTAACTCTATAGTTCTTTTTTTCATAATAAGCTTTAAGTTTTATGCAGATGTTGATGGATGATCAAACAGCCATTAGAGTTTACGGTGTGGAGGATTCTGGTGGAGTAAATGGGCTTGAAGGGCTCTCATCCTCAGTCTTCTGAGCAGACTGGGTGAATGGAACAGGCTCAGAGTCAGGCCAGACCAGGCCAGCTCCTCCAGAACCCCAGACAAAGATGCATGATGCAGAATCATGTGAAGTAGTGGGCATCAGCTATTTGCAGCTCCAACATACTCATGGCCAGTCAGTAAGTCATTATGGCAAAGTCTGGTGGAGGTGGTTGCAGATTCTTGGAGGACTTTGTTCCTCAGCCACCCTCACCACAACTCTGCCACTAAGTCTGTAAAGCAGGTACGGGGGACTGGCTTAGAAACCCATGCCGCCTCCCATACCTCCCATGCCGCCCATGCCGCCCATGCCTCCTGGCATTTCCTTCTCCTCCTTCGGTATCTCCGTAACTACAGCCTCAGCAGTGGAGAGCAGGGATGCTACACCTGCAGCATCCAAAAGAGCCGTCCTCACCACCTGTGGAGAGAGGAAATAAGATGTTACAGTATTTTTATGTTCTCCATAAGACACCAAACACACTATATGAAATATATAGGATGTGATTCTGGTCAAATTTCACAGTGTGCAGACAGGAAAGTCACCTGCACATGTAGCAGAGCTGCATTTAATTAAGGCTACTATTTATGAGAATTTTGCTGATTGATTCATTTGTTTTAGTACATTTTATATAGGTAGGTTTTCAATAGTCTATTAAATAGTGAATAGAACCATGTTTATGTCTTCAAATTGGTTATTTTCTTCGACCAACAGCCAAAAACCTAAAACATTCAGTTTGTAAGATACAGAACAGAGAGTGAAGCAAATCCTCATGAACAGCTGCGACCAGACACATGGTACTAACTGTTTCTTTCAAGATTATTTCTTACTTTCTGTATAAACTTGAGTTGCACTTTTAAACGATGTCGGCCTCAAAGAATTAACATGTTCCACAACATGTTATACAATGTGTTTAACCCAAGACACCGAATTAGTTCTGCTCTCTAGTGTAGTACAGGGTTCTTTGGAAACTTGGTGCCACCTAGTGAACCAGTCTGCATTTTGCATCAGTTTCAAACAAGCCCATCAGGCTTTGAAGCCGGTGTCACATACTAGATGAACCTTTTAATTACGTCACATGGAGCACTGGAACAAAAGGGAAATGGACTGCATTTATATAGCACTTCGTCTTAGGTTGTCAAACTCACTTTTTATCATGAGCTCCTGCTTACATTGTTAGAGAAGTGACTGCAAAATATTTGAATTTTTTTGAACATCACAATCCCCACAGAATGATCAGTTTCACCATCACAATTTGACTCATGCAGTCTGATAACATTTATACAGTATAGAGGAGCCACAAGAAAGCATCATTTTTACTACCAATCAAGTAAAAAGGGGGTTTAATTGGAAGTTTGCTAGCATAGAAGTCTGTAGTGTGCGTGCTCTATGTGCCCCACATTATGGAAACCCTGTTGTGGGGGTCTCTTGCAGAGTTCGCCACTGGGCAGGAAGAGGAGTGGGCATAGGAGTGGACACGGCCACACCTCAAACACTGTATTCAGTTCTTGCATGGTTTGAAAACACAGCTACTGTAATCAAGGGTTTGATTAACAGAGGGTTTGCACAATGCACAATGATCTGAAGAACTGAAACAGGCTTACTTCATTTGCAACTCTGTCAAGGAAAACTTGCTATGCTTTGGTTCTAACTGAGAGTCCACCCATTTGGCTCCACCTCATTTGTTTTTGGTCAAAATTCAATGTGCGATTACGAAATTTAGGTGCTTGACTTTTATAGAACCAGTTTACCAGTAGCTCCATTTCACAAATTATGGGTAATTGTAATCAGGGGATGGGCACTAAAACTCAGAGATCAAATTCTAATTTTTAATCAGAAACTTTAAAAGCAAAATCTAACTACTGAGTGCTGATTTAATGCTCTACACATCCACAATGAATGAGGACTGTACCTTGGTGGGGTCAATGATGCCCTTCTCCACCATGTTGACGTACTCTCCCTGCATGGCATCATAGCCGAGCTCAGACGATCCCTGCAGGATCTTCTCCACTACTAGCGACCCCTCCACACCTGCATTCTTAGCGATGGTCATGGCAGGGATGCGGAGTGCCCGTCTGATGATATCCACACCTGTTTGGAATGAGGAGGAGAGGAAATAATATTGAGGAAAAACTTTTAAGTTAAAGACTGCTTGCTTTATAAACAACGTAAAAACGGAATTATGTCTGAAAGACGGCGACTCATATGAGTTCACTGATACCATTACCCCAGGAAGATAGAAATGCAAGTAAAGCTCCTTTCAATCTGTCAAGTGCACTTTAACTAGCCAATTAATCTTTTTTGATAGCTAAGCTAGCTAGCTAAGTATGCAGAATTTTCTGTACAGCTTTCTGTCAGCTGTACTTAATTTAAGTCCTCTCCACTTTATCTACTTTGTAATCAATACTTTGTCTTTTAATACTTTGAGTAGTACTTCCTACATAAAACGTTTTTTAAAGTCCCAAAAAAATCCTGGATCTGTCACCCACAGGCCTTGTGCCCTGACCCCTGCTGCTGCTGCTGCTGCTTGCAGTGGGTTGACCAGTGAAAAAGTAGGGGGCATCAAGACAACTAATATTAGAATTTGAAGAAACATGAAGAGGTTCAGCCAGTGTGTGGGCCTCAAAATGAGGAACAAACAAGCACTGGACTCAGATGAGAAGTCTGCTGTACATAAAAATTGGCCCCGAGCAGAATGTTAAGTGAAGTTAGCATCTTTTAATGGCTTAGGCTCATCTTAGCTTGCGAACTTGTTCCTGGCAGTGAAAAGACAGCGTTAGTGATTATGCTTATACAAACTCTCACATTCTGTACTCAAGGCTTTTTGAACATTTTCGAATGGAGGGGATCTTCAAATAAAGGTCACTTATAGATATGGGTGTTTGAGTTGTTCTTAAATAGCTTTATCTTTAACTGTTTTTCGTGTAAATAAGTTTTATTAAAGGCACAGCCTTACATTGTTTCAGTACATTTTGAGTTTATGCAAGTTCTTTACTAACCAATCTTCTGGTCAGCGTTGGCAGTTTTGATGGTATCAAGGGATGGAATGCAGCGCAGAAGGGCACAGCCTCCTCCTGGTACAATACCCTCCTCTACAGCTGCCCGGGTGGCATTCAGAGCATCTGTAACACGGTCCTTCTTCTCATTCACCTCAACATCACTTGTTCCTCCGACCTGAAATAAAGAGCATGCACCAAAACTTTGATTTTCTACAGCAAGACTACAGCAATTGACAACTAATGCCATCTGCATTTCTGTTTGAGAGGTACCTTGAGCACAGCCACGCCATCAGACAGCTTGGCCAACCTCTCATTGAGTTTCTCTTTCTCGTAGTCACTGGTGGTGCTCTCCAGTTGCTCAACAATCTCAGCTGCCCGTTTCTCAATTTCAGATGGGCTGCCACCTCCCTTCAGCAGCAAGGTGTCATCTTTGGTAATCTGGACCTCACCAACTTTACCAAAATCATGAGCCTGGATGTCTTCGAGAGCCAGACCCAGAGACTCATCTCCAAACACCTGTAAAAGATCAGTAAACTTAAAACATCTGTATGTCCCTTAGCATTTAAAAATCACATAAAATGCAAACTGAACTTCAGTGGTATTAAATAGCACAGAAATTCTCAGGAAACTTGAAATTATTAGATGGACTTACTGTTCCCCCAGTGGCAATGGCCATGTCTCTCAGCTGATTCTTCCTGTTGTCTCCAAAGCCTGGGGCTTTAACAGCCACCACCTGAAGCCCAACCTTAAGCCTAAAAATAAAATTGGTGCATTTTTACTGATTTTAGGTATTTTTTCAAGCCCTCTTTTCAATGTAATATGATCCATCATCTAGCTAATCTATTCAAGCTACATTTTAAAAGGTAAAGTGGGATCAGGAAACAGATTAAAACCTGTTGAGAACCAAAGTGCTGAGGGCCTCTCCATCCACATCCTCAGCCACAATGACCAGTGGTTTGCGGTGTTGGTTGGCAATCTCCAGGGCGGGCACGATGCTCTGGACACTGGAGATCTTCTTCTCGCTCAGCAGCAGGTAGGCATCCTGGAACTCACATTTCTGGCCTGTAAACAGAGATAAAGATTTTGTATCATATCTCATTGTAGGCAAATGTGATGATAGAAGTATTTAATGCACAAGCTCAGCAAACTACAGCACATATAAATTTATATTAGCCAGTAAAAGTATGTATGTATGTATGTATGTATGTGTACTCTTACCTTTGGCAGTGTTGATGAAGTAAGGGGAGATGTAACCCCGGTCAAACTTCATTCCTTCAATGATCTCAAGCTCATCATGCAGGGTCTTCCCGTCCTGAAATAAAAAATAAAAAAAACCTTTTCATTACCAAGCAGACTAAAATTACAGGTAATATGCGCTTGTGAGTAAACACGGTAATTCATCGTTTTGAGACTGGCATAAGACACTAACCTTCACAGTAATGACTCCTTTGCGACCAACTTTCTTCATGGCATTGGATATGATGTTACCAATTTCCACGTCACCATTGGCTGAGATTGTAGCAACCTTAAAAAAGAAAAACATTATTAAAGCATTTTAATACAAATTCAAGATATTCTGCTGCACATTTCTGCGAACTTACTAATTATGTTTACCTGTGCGATCTCCTCAGGGGTTGTGACTGGTTTGGAGAGCTTTTTCAGCTCATTAATAATAATTTCGACGGCCATCATGACTCCACGGCGGATCTCCACAGGGTTAGCACCTTTGCTAATGGTGTCAAAGCCTTCCTTAGCAATGGCACGGGCCAACACTGTGGCGGTGGTGGTACCATCACCGGCCTCCTCATTGGTGTTGTTGGCCACATCCTGAACCAGCTTGGCCCCAATGTTCTTGTACTTGTCCTTCAGGTCGATACTCTTGGCTACAGTCACACCGTCCTTTGTGACCTTTGGGCTGCCCCAGCTCTGCTCAATAATGACAGTGCGGCCCTGGAATATAGACAGAAAGTGGTGAGGTAAAGGGATCTGTAGGGTCACTGTGTACTAAATTAAATCTTGATTTAGTACTACATGAGCAATAATGACTTAAAAAAAACAGCTGTGAGTGGATCCAATACAAATGTTAAAACCTTATATTACCTTTGGGCCCATGGTGACAGCCACAGCATCAGCAAGCAGGTCCACTCCCTGCAGCATGAGGGCACGAGCATCAGCTCCAAACTTTACATCCTTAGCGTATGCTCGTGTAAGGTGAGGAGCCAGTGCCCTGCACACAGGCCTTACTTGCTTCATGACTGTTGGTAAACGAAACATCTCTATAGATAGGAAAGAGACAGAGTGAATTTCAAACAACATATCTCAGATCTTATTTTCTATCAATGATCACTGTGTGGGCCAGAAGTTTCTACTTAAAGTTGCAAAATGATTATGGAGCTTTTGAATGGCTTTACCACAAATGTCACCAGAACACTGAGTAGATATTTGTTCACCATGCGATGAGTGGAGCCAAAGTGCACCTAAATAATGATTCTCCAAACCTCTCTCTCTCTCCCTCCAACTATCACAGTAAGACAGATTATGTGTTACAAAGGTTAACTGTGCCCCTAGTGGTCATAAGTGATACACCAGGCGGGTGAATGAATGGGCTCGCGGGGTGGTCAACATTTTCAGAGCTCTCCAGCTCATCTTCTACAAAAACCTCCTGTTATAACCAAAGTGAATTTTACAGCAAAGCTAATGTTTGCAGGCATGTTAGTTACTTTCACACTATGACACAAGAGTCAGAGTGCGAATCTAATTTAATCAATAACACAGCTGTTTCTCATTGTTTTCTCATTCTCACTGTATGCTTTAAAAATCAAGCTACATATCCTCCTAGCAAGATACAGTCAATTCCTCTGTGACTAACCACTCTTCATTACAATTGGTCAGTCGGTTATTCATTACATTTATCTAACAAAGGTGCAGTTAATCTTGTTTTCCAATTAACTGTCCCTATCCCAGAAATATTCAACTGTCACAGCCTAAAATGGAAACTGAAGCAATTTCTTCTATATGAGAAGCTAGAATCAGAGAATGATGGTCAGTTTGCTTGGTAAATATCTACAAGGCATAAATGATATGAAAGGGTTCTGTCCAAAGCGGTACATTAACCTTAAAAAAAAAAGCTCACAGCCATGTCTCAAGCACCGCAGGAAAAACTGTTAGCGATAGCTTCATTATATTTGCCTTTAATTTGGTGAGCACTGATCTAAATTCGTGGACGGTTCATAAATAATCCAACTTGTATTTTATACTGGCTTCGATCGTGACAGGAATATGAAAAAAAATCCCCAAAACCATTTCCTTGATACCCCACGTGTGCTCTCCGGGTCGTGCGTCACAAGGTCAAATTGTAAAAGCATGTGCGGAACTGCTTCACCATCCCTGCTCAGTCAAATGAATGATCATCACATTGTCAGAGACCCTCTGTTTAACAAATCTGACATATTTTTGATGGACGACAACTTCTCAGTTGTTAAGATTCTTCTAGCACTGGCACACAAGTTTTTTGAAGACACTCTTAACGGGAATGACTTCCATGATCAAATGTTTCATCAGACGCGAGACACGACAATTCCTAACTGACTGAAATGTAATATCCTTTTAAAAATAAAGGCGTACCGTTAGCTTGGAGAGATAGTTCTTCGGCTAGCTGGCTGCATTGACATTCTAGCAGTTATGTCCTTTCATTTACAAAGGAAAATCTGTTGGCATACCTATGAGTAATTGGAGCTAGCAGAGTGTTACATCTTGGCTAGTATAGGACATATCGTGAAAAGCTTGGGTTGGTCTGAAGCATATGACTGTTAAATAAGCTACATAGCTTTAGAGACTGAATAAAACGTCAGGACTTACTTGTGAGGTAAAAAAAGACTTGTAGCGGCTACAAGGTGCTCGTCTGCAAGACGGAATGATATAACGAGTGGACGTAAGGACAGCGGTGTGGTACCAATAAGCTGTTGAGGTGGGAGTGCACATGGCCCATCACATCCGGGTACTTCACCGGTATGCCCAGGACTCTGAATAGCATCTAATTATTATTTTTTTATCAATTTTCATATTATTGTGTGTACTGGAGAAACACACATAATGGCTACATATGAATTAGAATATTAGTAAAAGTGACTTGTTTGTTGTATGCACTCTGTAATTCTCGTTTCATGATGGATGATAAGTCAGAAACTATGTCAGTGCTCGTTCCCGGGCGGACAATTCTAGAATTTTCGCTTGTGCCATTGGAGGAAAAAAATAAAGGTCAAAGTTGACATTGTGCAATGTTGCCCCATATCTAATTTCTTAATGGCAGAAAAGAAACATATATACGGTTGTATTTTACCGATAATGCATTTGTCTCACTTTATGAATGTTAACTGAGTTTTTCTTGCTCATTGTCGCGGGTGTATTAGAGTTTTCTGTTAGGCAACGAACCGGCCTTCAAGGCCAGGACAGAAAGTGCGCATGCGCACAATCGTTCTGGATATTTCCTCACGTGGAGAGATTCCCCTTCAGCTCCACTGTGTCAGATCCACGCTCACGAAGAAACCGGGGTGCAGGTCCACGTCGATTCTCACGCCGAGCTCTTATAACGCATCCAGAAATGGTAAGACGCCTAGTCCAAAACTGTCGGTATTTGTAATGAAAACGATAGTTCTCCTGACAGCCAGTGGCTGGCTTAAATAGTTTGTATGGCTTAATTTGACTGATTAATCATTGTTAGCAGCTAATGTTATATAGCTGCCTTTTAACATCCATTCACAAGGTCAAGCTGCTGAGAAGCCGACTGGGATGAGAACATGTGCCGAACATATGTCAGGCTTATTCTATGATTCAAAAATGACGGGATAGACACGACTGTGGGGAGAAAACAGACGAGTTTTATCTGCAAACATACCTGCCTTTAAACTCGCAGGCGATTGTAAAAAAATCACTCGGCAAACAAACATTTCTGCTAACTCGGCGAGTAACGGCGAGATTGGGTTTCCTTTTCTTTAATTGTACAGATAACTGAGATCCGACGGTTGAGTTGAGGATTTAGTCTTAAATGTGTCTGATCCTGACGTTCATCGCTGTAGCAGTCACATGTGGATTGATTAACTGTATTTGGACGCAAAGCACGAGCATTCAGTCTAAAAAATAAGTGTTCAGACTAGTTCGGTGCAGTTATTTGTTACCTTTCTTATGTTACTTGACAATCAAATTACCTCTGCATGGCTCTATGCGTACCATTGGGCAGTGAAAAATATGAATTACATGCGCGTTTAAATCATTTCCGGCTTCCGCTACGTAGAGTCTGAACCTGTGACCTATCCGGTCACAGCATGTGTCCGACCAGAGCAAAGACTTTTAACAAAATAGCTGCAATAGCCTACAATAGAAACTTTTAACTGATGTATTTGATTGCAGAATATAGATGCTGATCCATGGTTAGTTTACAAAGTAATTTGAAGAACCCGATTTCACAGAGATGTTGCGGGGAATACTATAAAAACAAAGGGTATAAAATAACAGGAAAGTAAGTATGAACGAGAAAATGAATACAGTGTATTGAATGTGTCAAACAAAGGAATAAATCTATCCTATATGTTATAATCTTTAGTTGTTGGACAAAATTTGGACAAATTCAACTTTGAATGGCCAGGAGGCTTCAGTTTGTGGTGCCTTTGTGTGCTATGCTGAGAGTTGTTTACCCACATAGGTAATAAAGATGTGGAAAAAGTATTAGAAATACTGCAGTAAAATAACATTCATACAGCTGTCAGGAAATGTGAAGCTAATCATAACTATATTCTGCAACTTGTTATCCTTCCCTGTGGAGGGCTACAGGGAGAACCTGCTGGGAAACTTGACAAACTGACCTTGGATATTATCTTATACTGTTAAACTACAACATTTCATCTCTTATTAAGGCAGCCATCACAGCCCAGTGTTTGTTTAAGGCTGCATTTTGCAACTCTCCCTGATTACCTACAGCTGCAGTATGCTTCTATTTCATCATGAAAGTGTTTCATCAGTAGTCTTTGTCCTTCTCTGCCCCAGGTTAAACAGTCACACTGACTGACCCTTTACCCACCTACCATTTACTGAATTTAATCAGTCAACAGACAGCAAACTGTCCTTCTCACCACCTCCACTTTCCCAAACAACCTTCACCCAAGGTCACACGAACATCCAATGGCATCTAGCTGTTTGTTACTGGTGTTTTAAACCTTACAGCTGCTTATAAGACGTTGTTTTTCCTCATTCCTACATACTTGAAATAATAGAGAAATGTTGACTTTTTTTAACCAAGTTTTGGAATAATTCACAAAGGACTTACTTTGCCAAGGCTGCATCTGTGAAGGAGGCACTCATTTATTGTTCAGACTCTGTCTTTAATTAAGCTTCCTCATGCTTTTTACCAACTACCCTCTATTACTTTCATCCCCTTAACAAACACAGCAGTTAAAATAGCTTTTTAATCATTCTTGAATTATAATGTTTTAACCAGAGTAATTTTGTATTTATAACTGTTTAACTAAACCCTGAGCTTATGCATTTTCACAGTAAATGAATGAGTTGTCGTACTACTGGCCTTGCTTTCATGCTCTGTTAAACCTTATAAAGATTTTATCTTATCAGTTTGTGCTTGCAGATGTTGGGAAACTCACTTTAGAGTCAATAGGGCAGGGGCCCATTGTCTTTAAATTTTGTAACACAAGACCTGTCTTTTTCAAGACTGCCCTCTGGTGGTACTAATAGATTCCTGCATCAAATGTGAAAGCTCTATTTGGTGGTGCAAATAAAGTGAAACTATACATGATTGTTATAGATATTATTTGACAATTTTCTCTCTTTTGACACACAGGCCTTCAGAAAATTCCTTCCCTTGTTTGACCGTGTGCTGGTGGAGCGCCTTACCGCAGAGACGGTAACGAAGGGCGGCATCATGCTGCCAGAGAAGTCGCAAGGCAAGGTGCTGCAGGCCACAGTAGTAGCAGTAGGACCTGGCTCTGTCAATCAGGTAATAACTTGTTCTCGGCCTGGGTTTCAGGCATTTATCAGTAAAAACATGAAATATGGATTTTGCAATGTTATTGTTGCTATTTGTGTTAACTATGTCTGATGTTTCTTCCTAATGTTTCTTCCAGAAAGGGGACCTACAAGCAGTCAGCGTGAAGGTTGGAGAGAAAGTTCTCCTCCCAGAGTATGGTGGAACTAAAGTCACCCTGGAAGACAAGGTAAAGCTGTTCAATTGAATCATTACGGATTTGTCTGCTTCTGTGCATTCTTTGGTTTAATATCTTGTTTTTCTTATTCTAACCTACAGGACTATTTCCTGTTCCGTGATGGGGATATCCTTGGGAAATACATCAATTGAGTTTTTTTTTCTTTTCCTTTTTCTTTATGTTGCTGCAGAATATGTCAAGTCTCTGTCATCCCTGGAGAGAAGTGATTAAGTTGCCTCTTCAATGTCTGTATTTTTTTTGTGTGTGTTATTACAAATGTAAATAATTCTAATCACATTTTGTTACAGTAATAAAGGTGGGCTGTTAATTGTTGTCTTTTTCCCATTTTTTTTTAAATGAAAACAGGCCTACTTAATTAAATAGAATTTTCTCATATATACTACTACTACTGTTTGGACAAGATGATGGCCACATACAATAAAACCTTTAAAAAAGAAATTGTCATGACTAGTGAAAAACAAGTGTAAAATAAAACTACTTGATCTCACCTAATCTTTGTGATTTTACAAAGAGATGGGATAAAGCAATAGTGTACAACTTATGTAAGTCCAAGCTAAACTTGTACTACAACATTTAGTGGAAACATGATGACAGTCTGGGAAAAGGATACTGTTACTGCTGTTTTGTTGATTTAATTTAGAGTACTTCACTGCAAGTAAAAACCATTCAGTTATATTTATATAAAAGTATAAGTATTATCAAAGCACCGAAAGTATCAAAGGTAAAAGCACCTTTTAATTGATACATTCATGTTTAAGTTGTATTTCATTTAGCTGTTGGTTAAGGTGGAGCTTTTTGTAGCTATTTTCAACTGTCATAGCTGGATCGACATGTTTAAAGGCCTATTGGCAAACATATCATGTTAGGTTCCCATTTCATTATATTGGTCAGTAATGAAGATGCCATTGCACTTGGATCTGTCCTGAGCTGATATGACAGACAATCTAGTAGACCCTACATTTAAATACTAGACAGGTCTAAGTCATTCCCTCCATATATAATATTAAGTAAACAAGGGATTTATGTTTCCAATGTGTTCTAATTTACACATTAAGAACAAAGACAGTGGTGTCATAATCCAGTAAGTTATATAGTTATCTTTTAGCTTTATAGCTTTCACCTTCAAACTGGACCTATTGACTGAACATCTAAAACTGTAACATACAAAAATGACAGACCCATTTCCCAAAACCATAAACACTATTCCCCTATTTTCCATGTTGACCAAAGAAGAGAAGTGATAGAGGGGTTTACAGATACTGGGGATCGTAGGAGTCTGCGGCTGTGGAATATTTTCTTGCTGTTCCCTATTGGCCCTGTTCATCCTAGGCAACGATCGAGCAAGATCTGTAACGATGCATCATGTTTAATAAATTGTTTATATGTTTATATGGAATATCTTAATCGGCAGTGTAACTAAATGTAAAACAAAAAACAACTCATATATTACCGGTTAGCCCACAAACATACAGTCAAATAATCAAAATTGTGTGCAATAGGGAATAGAAAGCTTTTAATTTTTTCTGAAATCAGCCTGAAAAGAAGATACTATTTAAAGCCTTTTACCGTCATTCAGTTCATAAAAAGGCCTAAAAAATATACTTTATTCTCACTGTTTTATGGTTCTTGGCACTTCAGTCATTTGCTTATTTCCCCGAATAACAATCTTTCTTCACAATATTCCCATTTTTTCTCATGTTTATTCGATGATGAACTTGAGACGCTTGCGGGAAACGAGGCGCAATAGGCACGTTAGTGCTGTCTAGTAAAGAACTGTAGTGGAAGTAAAGCAAGAATACCTCTTTTTTACTGTTGAGTACAGCAAGTGAATAAACGAGTGAAAGTGTAAATGAATACCTCCTGATTAAAATATCATTCGAGCCTCCCGCTTGGTATTCGATCATTTCCGAGTCCACGACTAGAACGCAGCTGCTGACGAACATCCGGGTATTCTGTCGAGATGGTCATGGCGGAGGGTACTGCAGTTCTCAGGAGGAATCGGCCTGGAACCAAGGCAAAGGTGCGTTTCACTGTGGAGAAACAGTTGAATATCACTGCAAATAAGCCCCCATGATTACATAATGCGGTCTCATTTGAGTTGTGTTGTTTCACTAGGCGTCTTTTGTCTACAACTTGATTGCAGACAGCTTATATGAAGGGCCTGACCTGAAAATGGCCAGCTAGCTAACACTAACGTTAGCTGTTGCTCCGTCTAGTTCCTGGAATAATTTTAACATAATGTCTGTGAGTCGTGTTCTGTATTTCGGCTTCATGTGATAACCATTGTTATTTAAAAAGCGTTAGTCACATTGGCAGTTTGGTGAATGAAGTTCACCGACAATCCCCAAACTGTGGCTAACTTTTAACCCAGCACTGTTACTATTTGCTATTGCAGGAAGCAGTCGCACCCCACCTGACGTTATCTGTTTAGCTAACGTTGATGTCGGGATAGCATTGTAGCTGTGCGTAGTGTAGAAAAGCTAAAGACTGCTACTTTTGGCTCGTGACAACGTTATTCTCTCGTAAAAATGTAGGACACCAGAGTTTTGCGCGTAACACTATCCTCTAATTTCGATTAGCCTATGTTAGCTCTTCGGTGTGGTATGTTATTTATCTTGCATGATTTATCGAAAGGTTTGCCTAAAGCTTGATGGTAAACGTCAGATGAAAGTTGTGAAGTAATGTTAATGTTACCACACTAGCTATCCAAACTAAATTTGTCCTCCCTCCATATTTAGGATTTCTACAATTGGCCGGATGAATCATTTGAGGAGATGGACAGCACCCTGGCTGTCCAACAGGTGTGTTGTCATGTCATGTCACTTAAAGTGTCTGGGGTCATTGCTGCATACCGACTGGATTTGTATGGACTGTCAGTAGTGCACAAATTTCCATTTGTTTAGAGATAAAATCTTAAATCCTAATCACGGATGGTACATGTCGATCAATGGGCTCCTTGATAATCATTAATTTAATGATTTTTATGAGAAGAGTGACTAAGGATCAGTTTACATGAAGCTTATTCTTACAAGGATTGAATAGTTATCTCTAAGATTAAACAATTATTAGAAATCTTGTTATGATGGCTTCGGGCGGCAAGTGTCTCCTAACTCAGTAACTACATCCATCTGTACATTTTAAGGAAAGGAGGAAGGTTTGCTATACCTCCTCTCATCTACACATGATTAGTCTCCTTCCTATCACTGTTTTACAGTGTGGACAATGAGGGACACATCCACATTCATTATTTAGTTAAGAAAAAAAGCATTCCTATGTTGAGGTTTTATGAAGTTTCAGCAGCAGGAGTTTCAACTGAGAAGCCGAAACTATTCAGGGGAAATTGAAGAGGGAATTTGGCTCTGTTACTTAGGAAGATGCTCAGAAATGTGAGAACAGTCTATCCATCTATCTACCCCACATACAAGGGAGCTTAGGTGTGGGAGCATAATGGAAGAGAGTAGGGTGGCCAGAGTTTAATGAATTATGTTAAGCTCAACACAGAAAACCTTCAAAACAGATGCTTAAAGTACAGAGCTGACAAAATGACAAAATAACATTTTCCAGTGTTTTTTCTAACTGACATTACTGTTACCACAAAAGTAAACAGATCTGATTCAAATGTTCAAGTGTTTAGTTTTTAAAGCAATGTACAAACTTTGACTTTTATAGAACATTTTACTTACGAATAAATTAAATCAGATTAAATGCTTTGACATAGAGGTTGACAAAGTCGGTACTTAGTTAAAAAATGACCTATACTAACTCACAAAGTTATGAGCCTGTAATTTGTAACTTATAACTTTTGCTTTACAAATTTTGTCCTCCATCTCTCATAATAACATTGGTTTAGAAACTCTGTAAGTCTAACTACAGAGGCAATCAGCAGCGGCCAGTACATATATTTTTGTAAGAAGGAAACTACACTTGAGTGATTTTATTATTAAAGTATCAACAGTAGATAGCACTCAGATAGTTTAGGTTGGGTTAAAGCTTACACTACCCAAAAGGTAGAGAAAAAACCCAGGTTTTCAAAAAGGCAACTAGTGTGTGGATCAGGCTTTAGAGTTTCGATTAAAGTGACTGGTCACCTATGGTGTCTGTTTTTGCTGCACCACTGCTACATCTCCAACATTATGGTGACATGAAATAGGGGTTGCTAAGCATTACAAAATGTTGTAATTTTCAATATATGACAACTAAATGAATCAAAATTCCCTTTTAAAAGAATCTTGTTACGTGTATCTTGAACAGTCAAAAACAAGGCAACTGGACTATGTTTTTGGGAAGAGGTTTCACTTCTCTTCCAGGAAGCTTCTTTAGTTCCAAAGGAATGGTTGAAGGAAGCAGATATTTATCTTACAGGAGAAAAAGACAACATCAATAGAAGGGGAGGGGTTAGAAAAGAAAGAAACCCATCACAGGGTGGTTACATCCCCAAGAGTCTTCCCAGTCATGTGAGGTGTTGTGGTCACATGATCCCAGGTGCGAATCTTTGGGGAACTTTCTGGGGAGAGAACTTAGCACCGCATTGTAAGTGGCTGAGACATTGTGTCTGAGTCCACCACCTCTGCTGACAAAAGGTTTCTCCAGTCTGGTGCAGATGGCTTCTGTAACTCCTCTTTCAAACCATCTTTTCTCTCTTGCCAAAATCTGTACATTGCTGTCCTCAAAATGTGCACTTTAACCTCCCATGACCTGTGTGATTGCAAATCTAAAATTGTGAAATATGTGGATGCATGTAAAAATCAAAGTATTGCCTGTGTCCCAACACTGTGTTGGACAATGTGTCTTCTTCAACCTGAGTGGTCCTCAATGTGCGTTGTGCTTGAAACTCAGTCTTTATTTTGGCTTTCCAGCAACATTCCGACAGTAGATTCATTACAGTAAATATCAACATTGTTCTTTATCTGTGTATTATGGCTATACCAAGATGATAAAGACTTTGCTGCTCTGGGTCCCTACTCAAGTGTTTTTGTTGGCTCTTTTTTAGTACATTCAACAGAACATAAGATCGGATTGCTCTAATATCGACAAAATCCTGGAACCTCCTGAGGGACAGGATGAGGGGGTGTGGAAATATGAGCACCTCAGGTATGTTCCAAAAACGGCCACATGTGGCATTTGGGTTGCCATTTGAGTAGGCTTGACTTATTGTTTAAATCTTATTTAAAAAGATCACAATGTTTGACCAATACTTAGTTGCTGAAGCAGAAATCAAAGTCAAATCTGACAGGTTTGTTTCTTTATGCTAATTTGTTTTTCTTCTAATTATGCTCTTGTTCCACATGTAGGCAGTTCTGTCTGGAGCTCAATGGATTAGCTGTTAAACTGCAGGTAAGTGATCTAAATAGCCTGATGAAAAACCTTAAAATTTTCTGATTTCGGGGTGCTTTTATGTTAGGAATTTGTCTCAATCTTGTCTTCATAACAATTTTTAATAGACTAGCATTTGTTTGAACTAATAATAAAATAAATAATGCACAAAAATCATCAACA
This sequence comes from Acanthurus tractus, assembly GCA_029783725.1. Taxonomy (NCBI): domain Eukaryota; kingdom Metazoa; phylum Chordata; class Actinopteri; order Acanthuriformes; family Acanthuridae; genus Acanthurus; species Acanthurus tractus. Next base: position 3,029,074 of record JAQNCA010000005.1, on the reverse strand, counting down.
TGGCCCCAGCAGATTATTTGCTTTATGTACTTCAAGTGTCCACAAAAGTCTTGCTTTCAGAGGTTGAGCTGATCATCTATATCAGAAATTCACTGGTTTCATCCCAAACTCTCCAGTTTTCATGTTGAAGTTGTTGGGCAAGATACTGGACCATTAATTGCTTCTGAGAAAGTTTCATCTGCATGTGAATATGAGAGTATGAGTCCCTGTTGTGCAGGTTGCCATGTTGTAAGAAGCTGCTTAATGTTAGCGTGTGTAAGTGTGTGTGAATGGGTAAATTCTGGTTTCTGCTGTAAAATGCTCGAAGTTTCAGTGTTTGACATCCTACCTGACTAAATTGGCTCTGTGCAGCTTGAAGGAGCTTCCCCAAGAAAAAGACTAGCCATGTAATTCCTGCAGGGAGAATTGAGAGCCACATTTAAATTGCATGAGAATTGTGGTAACACAAGCATTTTCTTAACTGACTGTGATCCATTAATAAGATCCACTGGTTGTATCCAAGCTGTATCTGTAGCTGAACACAGTCATGCCAGGTGGATATTAGTCCTGAGTGCTGTCAGCTTACGAGCAAATTTCAGTGTTAGAGATTAAATTGAGTTAAAAGAGAAAAAACTGGTATGTCCTTCTAAAGTTGGTTTTAAAGGCATGTATATTTGGACTTTTTATGAATGCTATATTGCAAATAGTGATGCTTGTCTCATCTTTTCAGAGCGAGTGCCATCCAGATACCTGCACCCAGATGACAGCAACAGAACAGTGGATCTTTTTATGTGCTGCCCACAAGACACCCAAAGAGGTGAGTCAAGACTCTGCCTCTAGCTAACTTAAAGGGTTTAACCAGCACTTTTAAATATGATTTATTTGTCTTAACCTTCATGAAGTAAAAAAGAAAATTAGCTTTCAATGATACCTGTGTGTGTTGTGCTGCTGCATCCACAGTGCCCTGCCATTGATTACACCAGGCACACGCTGGACGGAGCTGCCTGTCTACTCAATAGCAACAAGTACTTTCCCAGCAGGTCAGTCAAGTTCTTAAAACTGGCAATTACTGATGCTTACATTGTCTCGCCTGAGTATTAAAGCATGCCATTATGCGTTAGAACTATATACAACTATACAACTATAGCGGTAATACATACACAGGCAAAAGATCCCAATTAATGCCACTCTCCTAGACCAGTATTTATTTTGAATGGAAATAGGTGTTTGTTAACAGCAATCTGGCTTGACTAGTTTAGTCAGATAATTGTCAGGCAAAGCTTTTGTTCACATTTTACCCTTTGACTTTATAAATTGGTTACAACCACTCTACACATCTTGGCAGGCTGCTGTCGAAGTTAATGATTATAGATCAGGGAGGCTCACATTGGAATGTGGGTGTGGTATGTCACCTCTGCTACTAGCTTTGAATATTTAGCCCTGCACAGTAGAGATGAAAATAAAATAAAGGAAACTGTAAGAAATTATGAAGAGCTTAAAATTTTTGCTTTTTTAGTATATCCAACAGAGCCTACTGCAAAAAATACCAAATTGAAAGAGGATTTATTTCTCAGTATAGATTGTACTAGGGATACAAGATCATTATGGATAAAACAGGCTATGTATGTAAAGGCAAAGTTCCATGAAGAGTAAAACTTCAAAGGCAACTTAAATAGACTAAACAAGGTTTGTAATATCCAAACTTATGATTTCCCCATTTCTAAAAAAAATGTGAAATTGTTAAATTTAGCATTGAATTAATTTGTTGCGTTATCAGGGATTTGGAACAATAGTTGGTACTTTCTCTCTCTCTCTCCAAGGTCACACTGGTAATATTTTTATGAATGTTCTGCCCTGATTAGTATATTTATTTCAGATGGTAACTGGAAATATTCCTAATTAACTTTCGAAAACGTTTTAAATTTTTCAATAAAAATTAAGTACCCCAGAATCGGACTTAAAACCCTACAGCTATCTAAGCCAGATGGAGGCTTAAACTCCAAAACTTATATGACTACTAAGCTGCAACAATGTAGCCTTTTGATGATATATATCCACAGTGACACAGAAACATGCTAGCACAGTATTGAAATAATATAAGCTTAAAGTCCCTCCAAATATGACCTTTTATAGATACTTCTTTTAGAGGTTTCTAATTGAAGTACAAAAAGAAACTGAAATGTGTAAAATAAATATTTTATTTAAATGAAAGAAAAAACCCCTAAAAAAAATCCAGTGAAATACATTTAGACATCTAATTTTAATAATTTGTTTGCAACAATGACATTATTTTCACTTTTCCTGTCACTCCTCTGCTTCCCTCGGTGAATATGTAACTGCATAGGGGATCTTCTACAGGTGGTCCATGTGTGGTTTATGGCAGTGTCGGGTGCTACCTAATGTTTGGGTAGATTTGAAAAATCGATTTTCAGAGTTTTAATTTGCCAAAATGACAGCTTTTAGATCTTTCCATCATCATCATCATCCAAAAAGAATGTCAATAACCCAAAAATGTTGTCAGTGTGACACTGGTTTACACAGCTGCCATTTTCTATTTTTTTCCAGGGTCAGCATCAAGGAGTCATCAGTGGCCAAACTGGGCTCAGTCTGTCGTCGCATCTATAGGATATTTTCTCATGCCTACTTCCATCACCGCCAGATATTTGACAAGTATGAGGTGAGTTTCCTTTGAAGTTTACTGTAACTCAGATGGAATCATGTGGTGAACAAAACAAAATGGCTTTTACATTTTTAAATCATTCAGAGGAGCCACCTTTTGCCTTGATGATGTCCTCGAACACTGTTGGGATTCTGTCAGGTGCTTCATGAGGAAGTAACTGGGAATGATTTTCCTTCACCGTTCCTCGGTTGGGGTGAAGTGTGGTTGAATGTGTAGACGGGGTTATCTGATTTAAAACTCTTTGTTAGCCAAATAACTGGTACGTAGTGGGAATCCAACATACAGTCGCATCAATTCCCCTTCTCCGCTTCTCACTATTGACCATTCTTCATCTTGAAGAAGACACTTGTTGGTCTCCATCAGTTATGGTTTCTTGGCAGCAGTTTGAACTCTTTTGAAGCATTTATTAGACTTGACTTAATGATTAAATACAGTTAAGTCAATAATTTTTACTAATGTCACCATCAACAAAGGTTGGTTGTTGTCCCAGCTGCTTGCTTTGTCAATCTCTCTCTTGTGCGTCAACGGCCTGTTCAGCATCTTCACATGTGTCAGGATGTCCATAAAGGCCACTAAGCCCCTTTGTGTAGCCAGGGTTGTTTTGGTCTGTTGTCCAACCCTGAGCTCCATAACTTAATTTGTCAGTTTCCTTAATACATTTCTCCTTTACTTTGTAAACAAAAGGTTTTTTGTTTCATTTGTGAAGAATAGAAATTGACAAAATAGTGACATTAACATACAAGACTTTAGAATATTGAAGAATCTGGATGCAGAATTCAACTATTGTGCTCCATGTGTGTGTACAGAACGAAACGTTCCTGTGTCACCGGTTCACACGCTTTGTAATGAAGTACAACCTGATGTCCAAGGACAACCTGATTGTGCCCATTCTGGAGGAGGAAGCGCAGAACACCTCATCAGCTGGGGAGAGCGAGGCCTAAAATACAGCTGCTGCCATAAGGAAGACACATGTATAAACACAATTAACACATAACAAATGAGACACACTCATACACCTACGTATACAGAACACAGACACACATACGTACACAGACAAACAAACACACACACACACACACACCACAGTGTATTAAGGCTCCTGTCTAGTAACACTGTCCATGTCCCACCACCCTAGTCACCTGTGTCTATCTCAATGGAAATAAGGGTAAAGTGTACCAGGAGCAGAGTTTAGCCATGCCTGCAGGACAAGATGACATTTTCTATCCTACTTCCACTCCCTCTGTCATTCAGATTCACGCTGTGTGTCTGCTACCACAGTTGTTTCTGGATAGAGTCCTGCTCTCACACTACTCCTTTAGGGAAACCCTTTTCCTAAATCTTCTTTAAGCAGCTGGATTTGCAGAACCTATGTAATCATGGTGTATTGTTGATTAAGGCACACACTGACAGCCTCCCCCTCTGTATATAACCCCCCCCCCCTCTTAACACACTATCATGTTTTCTGATGGTGCTTCACTCTTTTGTGTCTGCTTCTGTTCTCTATTTGCTTGTGTTACCTACCAGCCTGTTTGGGGGTGTCCCATGAAATGGATCACTAAAATAGCCTGCTGACTTAATAATGCTATTAAAACACAATGTAGGTGTGTGGCTTGTGTGGTAGTGAACAAAGACAAATGTAATCTTTAGCTTTGTAATTGTACTAGCAGTCAGATATTCTCTCTTTGGCCTCTGAACTGATGTTTCGGAGTATTTAGGAAGGCTTGTTGGCTAACTCTGATCCTGCTTTGTGACATGCCCCCATTTTAATACTGTGTGAAATGTGCCCGATATTCCCTTTTCCTCTACATTATAGTAATTGAAACCATGGCTGTACGGGCAGAGACTGAGCTGCTGTAGGCCAGTTTTTTACCACGTTAAGCATTTGATGAGCAAATAAAAGGAAGGAGGGAATATCTGTACATTTAAGTATCGGAGCACAACCTCCCTTCTTTTTCCCTCTCCCTCATTAAGTTATTTTGTGGGAGGAGTCTTGTCAATCCAACCCACTTTTTTTTTCAATGGACTAAAAAATTTTGTTACTGTTGACATTTTCATGATGTCTGTTAATAAAAAAACTATTCAGATTGCTGTGTGGACATTTGAATTCTTATCAGTGATATGATGTTTCTGCAACTTATGGTAGGAAACTTAACACTTATGTCAGACTGGAGTGACCCATAATGATAACAGTTAGGACAAGACTCTCAAACCATGGGAAATAAATGTTTAATACAATAAAAAACACCAATGATAAAAGGATGCAAAATGTACAAATTCTCCAAGGAAAGGCTAGAATAATACTGACATGGAAACCCCTGGAAGAGCGAATCGTGAGCTAATACATCTTAACATCTCAAAGCTGGCCAGTGTTTACATCACTGAAATATCTTAAGTGAACTCTTGGTGTATTTTATCCCTTTCCATCCCCTTTATCCCCTTCCTGCAAACGCAGAGCATGCATCAGAATTACATAAAACTATTTTTTTCAGTTATGCATAATAAAATCTAAGATATATACAACAGCAATGTATGTAATGTACTTTGAAAAGCAAATATTTGATAACGTTGGAGGACTCAACCCAGGAAGCATCTGCACCTCTTACTCTGTCAAGCCTATCAACATTTTTGAAAAATGATCAAAACAGATACACTAGAACCAGGCATGTTCTTTTTTTCTTAAGACTTGATATGGCTTTTTCACTCATACAGTAGTAATATCCAAGAGTTCAATGTGTGTAATTGAGTTCCCCTTTAAAAAAAAAGAAAGTTGCCATCGTCTCTATAACAAAGCGTTTGTTTTTAAAGAGTACAGTAATTACAGAGCTGTATGTGTAGTATCAGTACCTTATAAGCTGTAAAGCAGCAATTTTGAAATATTAACCAAAGAGAATCACATATAATACCATACCATAACATAGTTGATCAAATATTAAATAAAACTTTAAAATGCATACATAAGCACATCCAGAATGATTATGAAATGGCCCCCGACCAAACCCTCAGAGGACGTATGGACTACTTTGCTTGGAGGTCAAAGCAATGAAGAGCAGTCACAAATCATCATTTGTCTCCAGTTTACATATGAAACTCTAAAAAGCTACTGAGCATTTGTGAACTCTGAAGTCCTCCGGACCCCCTTAGAGAAAATCTTTTCTGCATGTGCTGTCTTAAGCAGCCATCACCTCTGCCGACACAGGCAGGATTAACAGTGTATCAGCTGTCAGTATACTGTCAGTGTCTGTGTACACAGGAGACTCTGACAGTCTTCCAAATGAATATATCTACATTCCACTTTTCCTATAAGTGAGGGCAGGGGCTGCAAGGACAAAGCATTACCTGACCTGTGTCACTTTCACACATGAGAAATAAGGGGGAAGTTTATATAAATGTGTTTTAAGTATCTTGGAGAGAAAAGGCTGAGAGGGAAAACAAGAATGGGGTAAGCAGTGAAGGAATGCAAATAAAAACTGTAAGATGTGGCTGTGTCAAGAAGAAGGGCTTTTCCCTCGTGTCACCACTGTGCTGTTTACATAATGTGCCAGATCTGTGCGAGTGTTCCTGCTTCAGAGTACTGTAACAAATTCTAATGAGCACCTCAAATATCAGAGTTTAAAAATTCCCAAAAATGCCTTTAAAAATGTAGGAAGTGTTTCCCATTCCTGGTTTCTCTTCATCAAATCTATACAAGAGTATGAAATAGACATAGTTCAGTTTCTATATAATACCTCATTTTCTGTATGGCTTCATTGAAACATTTTAAAAGTGCCAAGTTCTCCTATTTTAAAGTCTCTGTTTAAAGAAGTGGGTCACACACAATTTCCAATGAACAGTCTGGATTTTCCCAAGTTCACATCACTTTCCTTGGAAATTCTCCTGAGTAAAACTCAGCAACACATAAATCTTCATCTTGAGTCAAGTGGGAACCTGCTTCTTATGGTTTCCATGTTACATACAGGTGACTTCAGCTTTTCCCTCCTCTTGCTCAAAGCCACCTTCCTCCAGGTGGGACAGGGCGCTAGGATACCCCCCTCCAAACACTGGGAAGCCCCCGATGCCTCCAGCAGTTGGAGACACCTCTTCTGGGGTTATGGAGCTGCTGACCGCACGACTTACAGAGCAACTAGACACATCACTGTGTATAGATGAGGCCTGGAGACAGGAAGGGACGCAGAGGCAGACATTAGACTGGTAATTCCCCCATAAACTTGTGCATTCAAGGTTCCATTGATTTTATTACCAATTTCTCAACCTCACTTAAACTCAGTGCATAGATCCCACACCTGGACTCTGAAGCATAAAGCCTGACACCTGCGTTAGCCAGCTATCTGTGGGCTCAGGCTTTATTGTATCATAAAGCTGGCTCACTTTTCACTGGGGCAGATCACTATGGTAACATATCCTGTAGAGGTAAGCTGGTCTGGACCAGGTGAATGTTAGAAGACCAGAAAACAATCCTACTACAGAACAATCAGATCCCTGGACGACCAGTGATCATTTCTACAAGATTCTGATAGGGACATAAGTATAGTACTTAACACTTAAGAAATAAGGGATGAAGAATAAAAAATGTTTTTAATCTCTTAGATCAGCATAATTCTTTTACTGTCCAGGTTACCCATTGTCTTTTGCAAAACAGCCAGCTTTTCACAAACAGACAGACATGGTTAATGAGGTTAAATAAGCAATGATGATCGTTGCTGCATTTTAATTGTCCCAATTCTTTTTCATTCCCAAGTGAATTCTTGACTTATTCCATCACTGTGGCTCAGAATCCCTTGGGCAAGTGTGTGTCAATTATAACTGATGAAAGGAAATTACACCACGACCTGTTGTTCAGCGCCAGTCTAAACAAGTTACAAGGACACAACTTCATCTTCATGTTTACCTCTTAATTGCATAATATTGAAAAAGCATCAAAACTTTTTTCATTTATATTTTCATACCTTAAGGCACACCACTCATCTTTATTTTATTTTATCTCTATTTTACCAGGAAGTCCTAATAAGATAAGATAATCTCAAATAAAAGATACCTGGCAAAAGGCATAAAATACAACATATAGCAATCTCAAATATACCGTGCACCTCACACAAACTACACAGTAAAAAGCAGCAATTCAGATACAGTGGTCACTCAGGAAAAACATCTGCATGCTTCTGACTAAACATTTTTCAAGACATCTACTCTATGTTTAAGGGTATGTCTCCAAAATTGCCAAGATTAAAGAGGTGAATCCATGGTAAGTTTGACAGTGCCTTCATTTCTCAGCAACCTTCACTAATGTACACCTTTAGATTGAGTACATTACAGCAAGTGCAACTTCAGTTTTGTACACCAGGGTGCAGCACAGCCACATAAATGGGCTTTTCCTGTAACCACAGGAACCACAGACTCAGTGAGAAATCCAATTATCAGCCTATCAACCGCACTCCATGGAAACCTATTACTCCCTGACTGAATAATTGCCTGGTTTTTCACCAGAAACCACAAAGGTCATTATGTAGTAATATGTATTTTTAGTGTTTTTGTTTTTTTAATCTAACTTCTCATTAATTAATTATAATTATTTAGAACAAATACAAATATAACAAAGACAGACAACACAGGACAGACAATTCCACCGCTGTGGAACCAGCAGCTGTTCTTGTCCAATTTGAAATTTGATGTGAGAAACTGATGTTTGCAGAAGAGTGAGTGAGCACCGGCTCCAAAGCTGCTGTACATGTTGAGTTATAGACTGGCAGACAAGAGAGAAGAATTCCTGGCTTTCTTACTTCTGGAGCAACTAGCCTGTAGACTTCATCCTGAAAAACCAGCTACTTGAACAAGTGCTGTACAGATGTACCTTGGCAACCTTGCAGTATAAATATTATGTAGTAATATTATGTATTGTGTAGTAGGGTGCAAATTTTGTACCCTACTAAAAGGTAAACACAATACTGCAGACAACAACTGTGTTCTATGGCTACAGCCACAGAAGATTAATTCACATTAAGTTACAATACTTGGAAACTGTCTCACAATTTTATTACAAACTAAATGTTTATTTCTTTTCCAATCCTTCAAGGATTTCCCTCATTTTGTGATTTTTTACAGGCCTTGATAACAGGATCGTTAAATTCAGTGACTTCCCATGTTTTCGGTGACAGTGGGACTACTGTCTTTAATAAATAAATTTGAGGGAAGTTGGAAAAAAATGTTGGTTTGGATCAGGTGTAAACAAACATGTAAAATAATCCTGTTAGTGGTCAGAGCCCACTGCCTCTGTCTCTGCCTCTGTCTCTCAACCCACTTCTGTCCTCCTCTCACCTGGTTCCTGTGTTGTCCTGCTGTCTGGCTTCTGACTGGCCTCTGGAGGAACACAACTTGTTTAGTCGCCAGGTTTCCATCACTGCAAACACAAACACAGAGGGTTAGCTTAGAGAATAGCTTAAAATGCTATTGGCACAGAGCAGATTGAATTGGTAACAAAGTTTTTTTCTAAAATATCTTTACAAATAAAGAGTGTGTTGTATCTACCTGTCATGGCGGATGATGGGAGTGGGCAGCACGCATGTTAGCAGCCAACCAAACTCAGCCAGAGTGTGAAGGAGGGGCCCGTAGTCTGTTTTCACATCAGAGCCCTGGGCACAAACATGATACACGCATATGCAAGAACCACTTAGAGATAAATCAGTGGCTGAGAGAGAAAACAATGGGAAAAAGTTTGGCTAATAACCAGTTTTAAACCTAAACAAAGGAAACAAAGTGCACTTATGAATTACTGTTGCTGGGTTTCTACACACACCAAAAAGTTACCCAGTCAGGCCACATTCAGACCAGCAGCTTTTATAAAAAAGCCAGCCCTCTCATTCATTTGAATGGAGCCAGTCTGCCGATGCAGTGAGGCCAGTGCAGAGGGTTCAGGGCTCAACTTCTGCTGCCACACAATCCTGCATGGTGCTGCAGTGGCCAAACATGTACGTGCAAAAAGATCGTCCTTATAGATACTTGAAAACATGGACACTGTGTACTACTGTGTATATTGTCATCATTGTACTGAAAGATCTCGAAGTTTCCCTTATGAGAACGCTCTACAGTTACAAAATCCTGTGAGCATTACAAATCATTGCCTCAGAGCTACCCTAAACAACATGCAGTGTTTCTGTCTGATTCCTACTTCTCATTTTATAACTCAGTAGCTTCTAACAAAGCTGTTGATTTGGTGATCGGTACATTTTTTTTTTATGTTCCGAACAAAAAAATTTCATTTTTTTTGTTATTAAAAGCTTGAATTGCTTAGTAGAAAATTAGGAAATGTAGAGTTCACATCAGCATTAATTTGAAATGACTCTTGTACGGCTAAAAAGAAAACAAGATAAAAACAGAAAATTAAGCAGATATCTGAAAGTACTAACAGGGTCGGAGGGGAGCAAAATTTCAAACCAAAGGAGTTTTAGATAGAAGCCACAAAAAGTGTGAAAGCTGACTTAAATAATACTTTCCCCTGTGTCTCCTGCACAGACATGAAGTTAGCCTTGTAACACACACTTGTTTAAGACAGAAAAGGGTGTCATCATGAGTTTGCCGCATTCTGGCAAGATGTCTCCACATCCAGCTTAAAGTCTGGTCCGGCATGCTTTGGCACTACTCCAGATATGTCCCATCTCTGGTGCGGCACAAAAGACTTGTTTAAAGGGCTAATACAGATGCAAATCAGGGAAGCATGGATCAACCCACTGGGAAGTTCAGAATGGAAAAGCCCTACTACTGCCCTCTCATCCCTGTACAAATCACGCTTGCATGTCTGATTTTGTAATATATTTTCCCATCACGTGGCTTTCGGCAGAATGAGGCCACGCACGACTTCTACAAGGCATTCCCAGGCTCTCTCTCTCACACAGAGGCTCCACTGACCTCGATGACAGTCCATTGCTCTACAACGATGGTGTCGTTGGCAGGAGGAGAGGTGCTTCTTTCTTCATACACAAATAATCCCTCCAGTGATCTGGGCACTGGCTCGCCTAAAACAAGCACAGCATGAAAAGTCACTGTTAAATGTCCTGTTGTTATTTTTAATACGGTTCACGAAGAAGAGCACAAAATAATCCTGATCCATGACATTCATAACACTGACAGACAGCAAATGATCAATACACAGCACATCTTTTTGGTGCTGAAACTGTTGAAGAAACAGGTTAAAAAGAGCTTGTCACTGGATTGAAAATGACCCATTTCTTAGAAATAGGTTGAGTTCTGTTTGAGCTCCCATGTGTTGGTGTGAGACGTGCAGTGCAGTGTGGAGGGTTCGTGTTGCTGTCTTTGTATGAGTGTTAGAGTGTGTATATTTCCATTTATTCCAGGCCTCCAAGGTCTGCAGATGATGTGGATGTCTGGTGCTCTGTGGAAGAACAGGAAGTTAGGTCGCCAAGGTCAGGAAGACAGCTCCAAATATAGATGCAGTGGGAGAGAGGAGGAGGGATCACAGCCAAAACAGGAAGTGACTGATTTTGTGTGTTTGTGTGAATCACTGCTTTATGAGAAAAGATAATAATGTAAAGGGTCGAGGAGGAAGAAGAAACTAACACCAGCTGCCCTTAAACCTTTTAACTTGAGGTTGTTTTTTTTCCTCCTTTATTTACAGGCTTTGCTCTATAAGATAAAAATGTCTAAAAAGTTAAAACACCTAGATACTGTTTTCTCTTTATGAATTAAATTTGTAATATTTCAAAGGAAAACTAACTAGAATTAAAGGACGATAATAAACTTTTTGTTTAAAAACTAAATAGAATGCTCTTATAAAAATTCAAACATCAACAGTATATAGTCAACTGAATGAAAAATAACTCAAATTCTAATATTCTATTCGACACATGCATATGCATATCAAATTTACTTACTTTTTTCCTCAAATTGTATTTCCAGACATATATATCTTGCACATCAACACTGTTCTTACATGTCTCAGCTTGGCATGTAGTGCATTATAATTTTGAAGATAACATTAAAACCGTACATGGCCCATAAATTTAAAGAAGAGCTGCGGGAGAAAGATAGTAAATCTGAAACAGGTATTTTGCAAAATTTGAAAGATACACCTACAACCAGCATATTTTTGTGTACACTCCAGATTTATAACAGATAACCAGTGTAACTTTTCTTTGTGTATTTGATGACACCTTTTTAAGAAATGATTAAGATTCACTAAGACAAAGAGTGAACAGTTGTGCCAGCAGCTCTATTAAACTATATGAGCGCATGGGCACAGATGAGCTTTGAAATAAATGCTAACATCATCATGCTAACAAGCTGACAATGATAATGCTACTGTCACCTGCTGAAGCAGCAGTGTACTATGGTACCACTCTCATTATGAGAGTGTAATCAGTTTGAAAGGCATCTGGTCACAAACCAAAGTTGATGTCAAATGAGAATGTGATGTGATAATGATTAAAGATGTTATGATCTGAACTGAGATTTAGCCTCCATGTTTGCAAAGACTATTGCAGCACAAGATAATACTGTGTCTAAGCTGGATCAACAGTAAGCTAGCTCAACAGGAGACCAGACATCAAGGCGTGCTGCTGATGTGGTGCTGCGTGATTCAGCCACACAGCTGGATACACTAAAGCTGCAGCGGGAACAGTGAGACGTTAAACATCAAACCAACCTTTAGGTGTGTCCCAGTAGACGAAGGAGTCCACCAGTGACCAGCCTTTGCGGTAGTACGTCGCAGTCAGTTCCAACCAGTCAGCTTCGAGGGCACTGACAACCTGACCTTTTCTGGAAACACGCATGGAGAGCGCCCCCTGGTGGTACTGACAAGCGAGTGAGTCCAGAGGAGCACAGCCTGGAGCCCAGGAGTGGAAGAAAACCAGCAACCTCAAGTCTGGGGGGGGCAGATGAGGATAAATAAAGACAAATGAGCTATTCAAAAAGATTCCGTCTGACAGAGTATTAACATCCATTTTTTACTAGATACTACTTGTTATTTCATAAATAGAGAACAGCATTTATAGAACTGCAAAACTGCAAAGGGTTTATCTTAGGACAGAAACAGGACACTTGTTTCACACAAAGCTAATTCTTTGTGACTGGTTCTGGTAAGAACAGGATCCCAGAAATCTGGGTTACATGACACAGAATTTCAGGCAGTGAAATTTTTAAAACTTCTCTCCACTTGCAAAATCAAACTGACACTCTCTCACAGTCTGAGACACAAACAGAGAGTGATGATGAAGAGCAGTGAGTTCCTCACCAGGACTGTAGGTGTTGTCCTCCAGCTCTCTATCTCCAGGTGGCGTACCAGGTGGGGTGCGTGGAGGGGAGCGGCATCCCCTCTTTGGACTGTGCACCCTGCCATTGGTGATCCCGCTCACCTGCTGGAGGACCGAGCCAATGAATCGAACACCCCCTCGGGCGCTGCTGTTCACCTGCCAGAGGGACAACCAACCACACTGAAACCATCAAGCCCACCTTTGCAAAACCACAAACAATTGGACGCGTGAAAATTTAGAAGTGTCGAATGTATTGCTGTGAGTGTGCCGGTCAGGTCTTTTTTTTTAAATGAGCATTTATTTGCATTTTCAGTGAGTTTCAACCCATCAGCACCTCCAAGTGTGCTGGTTTGTTTGTTTTTTAGCACAAAAATGATAGAAGAACTAAAAGCAACACATTTTATTTTTTGTTTTCTAATATATGAGTTTGTTATGTGTTATTTGGCAAGTGCCCTTTGATGCATTTTGAGGTGTCCAGCACAGAAAATCTACAAATTTAATTATTATTACTTGTTTTCCTGTATCTGGACACCTTATCGAGCATCTCTGACTTTGCCTTTACTTCCTGTTCCATCTTTAGGGATAATCCAAAGTGTCAGTGTCTAAGAGAATAAGTCTCAGCAAATCATATAAGTAATTTACTGGTTCAGTCAATATCACAACTGCATAAAATGTACAGCCTTCAATTCCATCTCCGAACCGATGAATGTGTATCACATTTCACCCATTTAAAGAATATTAGGGTCCTCTGTCAACAATTTCACTTCTCTGGTTATCTTATCTGGATTTCTGAAGGCCTAAAAGGTCAAAGTTGGCAGTATTTTACTTCTTTAGGTGTTCTGTACAGTTTAAACTATTTTGTAAACCATTTATAATGCATTTAATGAAAATGTGAAAGTATTTAACAAAATCAGGCCTAAAGAGGTGAATGTGTCAAGTATTTTACTTACTTACTCACTAATTTTATAGAAATTAAAATGAATTTAGATTAAAATTTAGATTAAAATGCAGCTTTCTAAATGTGTATTTGCATTTTTGGGCGGTCTGCTGAGATGCAGTAAAATTCACTGACCCTGTCGATAAGTGCTCTGACCGTGTCACCCGTCAGTGACTCTCCTGGTAATGGCCACTCCTCCACCCTCAACATCGGCACGCTGTGACACATGGATGCCATCTGCCTACTGAAAGAGCATACACACACACACACACACACACACACAAAATATATGTCCATCAGACATCGAGTGAGACGGTTCAACATTAACAGTGTTTTACGTGTGTTTTTTTCTCTGCTCAGGTCAGTGGGGAGTTTCTTGGTGAGTGGCACCAAACTATTGAACCTGCCCAGCTGGATGGTTCAGAGTTCACCTGTAATTGTCACAGAGCTGCAGACACCAACACATAAATCATTAATGGGCACAGCGGGAGATAACTACTGGCTACTGTCTAAGCAATTGCACAAACAGTAAACAACAATTGAGGCAATTGAAGTGATGCAAATTCACACTCACACACACCACACTGTCCTTTCAACATTAAAGTGAGGTTTTGTATCATTTAGAACGGTCACATCAAGTGTTGCCCTTTAGTTCAGCTGTGCAAAAAAAAGCCAACACTACTCATTCCCTTCTACTGCCATGATCACCTTGAAAATTTCAAGTTATCATAGGTGTGGTATGCCAACCTATCAAACCTCAGGGTTCAGAAATACTTTCGCTCCACTGGCTGCAGCAGGCTCCCTGTTGCTGGGTAGATTTCTAGCCAGTAGAAATCATGGTAGACTCAAGAACCAAGTCCAACAGAAACATACGTCTCGCCAACCTCCAGGCACGCCAGTCTGACCGCCTACCATGGCTCTGCATTAAATATGCAACTGGCTTCATCTATCATTCATCTATTTACTTGACAGCATGGTGGTGAACATGTGGGCACAGTGGGAAGGCATGTGGGGCGGAGAGAGGGAGTCACACACAGCTTGGATCTTCATTGACCTCTTAAAAGCATTTGATTCTGCTGGGTGCAACTAATCCCACCGGGTCCAGGATTCCTGGTCCATCAATACGTACATTATACAGAAATAACACCATTCTACAATATTCATTCTTATGTATCAGATCAGATGACACAATTTAAGACCCTAGTTCAACTGACTCAAGCTTATTTTCAGTTAGCCTTTGATGCTTTCCAATTACCACCTCCAATCAAAGACTAAAAGTAGGCAAGACCAAGGACATGGTACATCACATGGTCCCAATCCACCAGTCCCATCCAAGGGGCAAACTCCCAGCTTCCGCATTGAAGCCGACCAGGAAGTACAAAAACTTGCAATTCTGCGACTGACCGCTTGAGGCTGGCTCCAAAAGGGAGCAAATTCCCATTGA
>JAQNCA010000005.1:2986971-2998399 GCA_029783725.1 Acanthurus tractus | reverse complement strand
AACTTTCTCCTGGAAACTGGTCAAGAGTAATGACAATGTATCCCCTGTGATTTTGCCCATGTGTATGTATGCGTGTGAGTGTGCGTGCGTGCGTGCGTGCGTGCGTGCGTGCGTGCGTGCGTGCGTGCGTGCGTGCGTGCGTGCGTGCGCGCGCGCGTGCGTGCGTGCGTGCGTGTGTGTGTGTGTGAATGCAAAGTAATTGGGGCCACTGAGGGCCCTCTGTCTCCCAGTATCATTCTGCTACTGGTGCCACATCTCTCCGGGAGCACACAGCCTCCTCAGCACAGCTGCTGGTCAGGAGATAATGCGTGTGACTGCAAAAGTGACAAAGCATATGTAGCTTTAGAACACGTCACAACAAAGTACAAATCATGGAAAAACACACCACAGCAACACACCAAATTAATATCATTATTAATTATTTTTATTTACCACAATCATTATTATTAAAGAGAAATACCAGAATATATAGATACAGGACCACTAATTTACAAACAGTGTTACCCTTGAAATGTGTTCATCAGAGGACAGCTTTGCACTGAAACATGAACCCTTTTAACAGTTCTTTAAAAAAAACAGTCCTTGTACTTGTTGAACTCTTTAACCAGATGTAGGCACATGTGGCTGAATTGCTCTTTAACTGCCTTGACCAGTATTGAGATTGTTTTTTTATGTTATGTAAAAGTATGTCATTATTAAACTCTTAATATCCACATCTGTATGCTTCTCAAAAATCCACTACTGGTTGAGCTAAAATAAAAAATATTCCTCAGTAACATGGGTTTTTGGCCCCTATACTTAACACACGGCTCAAGATTAACTAGTGCCATGGAGTTTGGTTAATAGGAACCAACTTGATGTTTAAGTCAAAAAGTCAGTCCTTTGATGGATACCATTGATGAAGCCAGCAGCGCTACATGAAAAGGTCTATAGACACAGTCATGGAAGAAAACGCAGTATGTTTTGGTTGGTTGTAACTTTTTCATACACTCTATTCTCATCATGTCAGTCCATGTGGAGAACACTAAAAATTTTGCATTTACTGTTGCCTTAGTGTCAAGTCAAATCAAGTCAAACTTTATTTAAATAGTGCCAAATCACAACCAAAGTTGTCTCAAGACACTTTACATATAGAGTAGTTCTACACCACACTCTGACATTCACTTTATGAAGACTCAACAATTGAGAGCAATTCCCACACCAGCAGAACTTGTTGACAGTGGCAAGAAAAAACTTCCTTTTGACAGGCAGAAACCTCGGTACAGATCCAGACTCAGGGGTGGGCGGCCATCTGATGGGACCGGTTGGGATGAGAGGGAGAGAGAGAGTAAAAGAGAGAAAGGTAGGGTGAGAAAGAGACAGAGAAAGAGAAAAGTAGGGGAGAGAGAGAGAGAGAGAGAGTGCTTGTTATTCTTTCCTGTTCAGAAATGTTCATAGGGTCTGTTTGGTCACAGCTGTCCTCATTGACAGTTGCAGTGCTGTCCAGTGTGTTCATGTTCGTGTTCATGTTCACTCACTCAATCGACTGATGCCATTTTCATTGCATAACAATGAAGGGAGGTAACTTGAACAGATGTGTCACGGCAGTGCTGTGTTTGAAGAGCTGAAGGTTGTGGACAGCATCTTTGAATTGATAAAGCCACAGACAGAAACACTCTGAGGTTATTCATGGCAGGTCATGTGCATTGTGGCAAAAGTGAGAAGTTTGCTATTATTTTTTTTATGTAAAAACTGTCTTTTTGTGCCTTTAGTGGTATCAATTGCTTTGCTTTAATATTACTTTATGTAAAGGTCCAGTGTGTAGGATTTAGTGGCATCTAGTGGTGAAGTTGCAGTTTGCTTCCACTGAATATCTCTGTGCTCAATTTATCCTTTATCCTAACACCTAAACAAGATACCTTAGATTTATATCCTCCAAAGAGCTGTGTCCAAGATACATACTAAGTGGCAAACAATGGAAAAATCAGCTTGTCAGTTGTCTTTGGTGAGTGAACTAAAATGTGTTCCTGTTTCTAAATGAATTTAAATCTAGTTTAGCATTAATGCAGTTCCTTGTTATTTATCACTGTACTCATACAATAACTGATGTATCTGCAGTCAGCTAATATTTGTTGTTATGGCATATCATCCTGGCCAATTTATAAGCTTATGCACATGCTCACCAACATTGTCCGATAATGAAGTTTATGTCTCGCAAACCACTGCAGCAACATTGGACATGGAGAGTAAATGAAGCATTACTGGGTCAGATATGTGGAGCCTTCATGATGTGTATTGTTGTCTTCCATCTTTTTAATCATCTTAAATACTATTGGTAGAAGTAATGGACTGCATTTACATAAATTACATAAAGAGCTTTACAACACAAGTAAGCATTTAGCCATTCACACACTAAAGGTGGGTTGCTCCCTAATAAAGTGCCAGCCATCGGGATAATCATACACACACATTCACACGCAGGTGAAACAGCCGTCAGAAGCGACTGGAGGCTCAGTTCTTTGCCCAGGACACTTTGACACACAGACTGAAGGACTGAAACACAAACCTTCTGATAAGTAAACGATGCGCTCTACCTGCTCAGCTACACACCCCCTACCATCAGTTTATGCTAGATTTAAGGAAAAGGTATAGTAACTTTAAAATACTGAAAATAAGCTTTTGTAACTTAAAACAGTATCTAATGTGTCTTTCATGCCTAATGTGAGACAATATCCTCCTGCAGAAATAAAAGGCATTTAATGTGACTAAGACTGTATTTTTCATCAAAAGGAAAGTTCACAACATAGTTTCAGTTAACATCAGTTTCAGTTAAAGCTTAGAAATTCACAAATGTAAAAATATTGGGGTTTGGCCAAATTTAAAATGGTAACATAAGCATTTGTGCTGCAGAAAAGTAAGGCCAGATTTGGTCCATATTGATTACTGATTGGACATATCTGCTGGATTCATGTTTAAAGGCTTGTGCTTTTCTTTTCACATCAAATTTTTTCAGTGCATTTTGTATGCATTGATTCTGGCTGGATCTTGATTTAGTGGAAAAAAAAGAACTATTATGAATTCTCTGACCTAAAATAAGTGTGTTTTTTTTTCTGTATATTTCATTGATTTCCAATTGAAATTGTTGACAGCAGATCCAAGACAGGGTAAAGTTGCTGCTTTAAGTAAACTTGTAAACAAAGTTTGTAATGATTTGATCAACTATATTCAAATAAGTTCTGGCTCTTAGAAGCACAGACGTGCTGTTGAATCATAAAAACTTCAGAACATGAATTTAAAATTTTTGAGGTCTGATTGTTTTTCTCTGAAAGAGAACATGATGTAATTCACAAAGCAGCCATGTTTGCTGCTCCAGTACTCGCAGTTGACCCTAAACACTTTTAGCAGATGACAAGAAGAACGTTTGTAAAAGACTTCTTTAGTATTTCTGGGAGTTTATATGGAGGAAGTAAGTATGAGAGATAGACTAAGATAGAAATAGAGACACTTGGCACGTAAGAGAGCGTTCATGTCCATCACTGGAGTTAATGGGAATGATGTTGGATATATAAAAAGTATTTTTCACTCCAGAGGTGACAAGGTGCTTGAATTTTAACACCAAAGCATGAAGAGGATTTCAGATGTGATTTACTGCAAGCATTGAGTAGCTTAAAGCTGGGTGGCTGCTTGGATGACTGTGGAAAGGACAGAGGAGAGAATGGGAGAGAAGTGAAAGCTGTTTATATCAACAAATCACTCTGTTTCAACCTCTCTCCCTCCCTCTCACCCTGCATACAACCCAGACAACTGTTCCCAGTTTCACAGCTGTCTTGCCTTTCTATCACTGCCAGTCCTTTGGAGTGTTCTCTTTAAACATGCTGAAAACAAGGAAGGAGATGACATTTTTGGAAACTAGAAGGAAGAATCTCCAGAGTGGAGGTGGAGCATGCAGACAGATAAAACGAAGTGCCAGAAGTTGTTCGACAGGTTGTCGAAAGAGAAGCGCAAAGGACTCTGAGGTGAAATAGAGGAAAAGTCATTCAGGCAGATACAGTTGGTAGTGTGTGTGTGTGTGTGTGTGTTTGTGTGTGTGTGTGTTTATGTTTGTGTTTGTGTTTGTGTTTGTGTTGGTGTTTGTGAGTGTGTGTGCATGCGCACGTGTGCGTGTGTGTGGATGCATGTGTGTGAATGTGTGAATGTGTGTAAGTCAGCTCAGCAATGCTGAGTGGTGTTAACCTCAACGCAGATAGATTTGGGAAACTCTAGAGACTGCTTGTCTGGTTGTTTGCTGTTTTGGGCTTCAGCCTAGAGGGCAACACACACACACACACACATAGACACACGCACGCACACGCACAGACACACGCACAGACACACAGTTCTTGTCTGATGTGTGTGATGTTACCGAGGCCGTTTTCACACTGAGTTTGATCCCTGATAACTCCAGTGATCTGCCTCCACTGCGGTGCCTTTTCTTGCTTTGTGACCATGTTGGTATTTTACGATGTGGACTACACAGGATTTGTCAGTTGCTGTTTGTCAACAAATCATTCAAAGTTTGTTCTTCCTGTCTGTCTCATCGAGTTAGAAGAAGAAGCCCTTTTTACACATACTTCTTAATTTCTTTTACAGAGCTGCCCTGATGAAAACCCTTTTTAAGACTGGATTTGCTTTTTCACCAAACCAAACAAGGCAGGCATGAAGCTGCCTCAGTGTCTGATTTTTAGATAGCATGTTGATGTTGGAAATCCCCCCCCCATAGGCAACAAAGAAAAGAAGGATAAATGTCCTCTACAATCTTACTGAAGAGAAAAATGCTGTGTATTATTAACATGGTGGGCAGTGAGGCATTTTATCTCTCCTGTTTTATTTGGCCGGCAGTGCAGGAATGTCGTTAATGATGTTATGATGATGTGCCGTCTTGAATTTTCTTGGTGTGGACCACGGCTAAACTTGAACTGATGTTCTCCAGCTCATTCAGGTTGACTTGTTTAAATGACAACACTTTCAGTTGCACTCCACCTGGATTCAGATTTGAATTTCAGAACTACCAGTATATAAGCATTTTCTGCTTCTTACTAAAATAACCAACATGCCTATATCTGTAAGTATCCTGCATAATCTCACTGTGACTGTGAATATATACACTCTTGCTGAGTTGTTGGCAAGTAGAGTCAATAACACATATCCTGATTTAGCAGGAAGTTGAGCCTAGTTATCTGTGTCTGTGTGTATCCACATATACCTACTCTAATCATGTTTGTTGTTGTAGTCTGTTAGAATAAACAGACTCTAGGTATTTCCAGATTTTGTGTCTGTGTGTGTGTGTTTGTGTGGAGTGCATATTTCAGCTCTTTCAGACCTGAGGAATGCTGTGTGGCTGCCAGAGTCGGCTGCTGTGACTTAACTGGGACCAGTGGAGATCCCTGGCACCACACACACACCTGCTGCCATGGCAACCACATGCAGTCAGCACCCATGCAGCCCCAATCCCGACCCGAGCATGTGTGTGCATGTGTGTTGGTGTATGTGAGTGTAACAGTGTGTGTCCAGGGGAGAATGACCTCTTTTTCAGGACTGTAATAACTGTTGGTCCCTGATTTTTAATGAGCAACTTTTAAATGACTTGGGAGTCTGAAACTTGCCTTAAGTGTTTTTTGGGGGGACTTTGAGTCCGTAGAAACAGCTGTAAACACAGCTTTGGAGACAGGAAACCTAATTTAACAAATCAGTACAATGTTTAAATTTGTCATTTCCATCCTTTATTTCATCATTTCGCCTTTATTGTGACATTTGTCTATCTTCGATGTGCCTGCTTCTTATTACAGCTTCATTCAGTCTTGCAGAGCAAATTGTTGGAATCGAGACAAAAGAGAAAAACAATAATGGCATAGAGGGAGGTGGGTTCACAGTTTGCGGGACACAAGTGGAAAAGGACAGTCGTGTTTTTGAAGGCACAAGTCGCTGTGAATCATCATGTGGAGGTAGAAAATATAAGGAGGCAACAGCAGAAGAAATGGACTTAAAATAGGACTGGAAATAAACATACCTAGGAAGGAATGCAGCATTTTTTGCATCTTCTCACAGCAACATATTGACACTGTTTATCAGTATTCCTCTATAAAATAACTTTTTTGTGCTATTTCAGTCCGTTTTTACCCAAAATGATTTTTCCTGTGCTCTCTTATATCTCCTGTGTTGCTAATTCCCATCTTGTTTTTTCTCTGTCTGCTTTCCATTACACATTTCAGAGACTCTTCATGTGTTTGTCTTATTTGTTTCAAGCTGTCTCAAAAAAGTCCATATTCTACCTTGTGCACCAGATTTTCCTTTCCCATTTGTTTTTAAATACTAAGTGGTAAATTTGTGAAATGTATTCTGCTGAAAAAATACCAAAGTTTATAGGAAAATAATAGTAGCAGGCACCACCAGTTTTTGCTTTAATATGATGCTTATTCTTTGGAGAGTTTGTGCAAGGGCAAATACTGGTTATGTGACAGAACACTTGATATGATGATCATTGAAGTCCTAAATTTAAATTTTCTGTTTACTTAAGAATGTTTACCACATGTGTGTGTGTCTGTGTGTGTGTGTCTGTGTGTGTTTGCAGGTTTGCAGTAGCGATGGTCATTACATTTTGAATGGATCCTCAGCAGTGAATCTTTAAAGTAAACTATTACAGTACACTATTAAATCAATGTTGTCACTGAATTGAATCAATAGCTTTAGCAGTGACGCTCCTCCCTGGTGACTGAGATCCATGGTTAGCTCTGTAATGATACACAGCCCTTCACTTCCTCATTAAATGTATAGTAATCCCATGTGTGAACCTCAGGTGCATCGCGACCTGGATCAATTTGACACCTGTCTTCACCTTTATGCACTTCATTCAGTTATGTACTCAGCTACCTGCTACTTAAACTGTTTCTTTTGGCACAGTTCTGATGCAAAATTTTCAGAAACATATACATGTGGTTTGTAATTGGTATTTTGTTTTATGGTTGCTATTTTTCTTCCATTTATAAAACAAAACAACTTATGATGGACTGTGAAAATGGGAAGAAGAAATTCAAAGCATTGATGATATGGCAGTGGATGACATCATTGTCATGTGTGACCATTCATCCGTCGTCACTGACAGATGGTCAACAGCTTTCAAGTCTGTAATTAAGATGTTAGTTGCCATCAAATACTTTTAAGGATTGCTGCTTAAGGAAAGTTGTTTGGGTCAGTGAGGACATATTGTTAATCAGATGTTGTAGTGTGACTTAAAACACAACAGAAAAGAAGAAAAGAAAGGCCCCAAATAGACATACTGTCTTATACTTTTATAAATGCTTTGGAGACTCCAGTATGTTGCAGCTGGCCTGAGGTTAACTGACTCCTGACACCTGGGACACAGTGACTGTGAGCAGTGCATATCCCCATGGAACCTCTTGCTTTGCATTTCATCACCTATGTTAACAGGTTAGAACAGCAAAATAGCTGCTTACAAGGCGCTCACAGGTGGCAGAACCAGTGCATCACCTAGAGATTTGTCATGTGACCTATTTTTTCTGACGTGCACGGTTTTCAGCCAATCAGACAGTGAGAATTCTGCTGAACTCATACAGACATTATACCAGCAACAATACACCTTTCACAGTTTCTGTTTCTACATCTGTAGAGTATGTCACAGACATGCAAAACTATAAACAACAGTTGAAGAGCAGTGTTTTTCTGGTGCTGTGTCTAATTGGATTAGTTATTTATCAATACCACTCATATTTTAATCCACTTTATTAGTTAAAATATTAAAAATGGGAGACACACAATGAAATCCCACGTACTTTTTATTGAGACTCTCCCTCCCCCTCGTGCTTGAACTTGAACTGAGAAGTTTCTTTTCTTCAGTATAAATTGCCGGAAAACAGTCAATGGTAACTGAACAACATTACTGCGTTTATTAAATTTGATATGAGAAACTATATGCACTTGACATGCATGCAGGGAAACTTTACATGACATGGCACAAGACATGGGATAACAAAATAAAACAAGAAACACAAGAAAATACACCAGAACAGAGGAAACTTCACAGCAAAACTCAAATAACACAGGAACTAACTGAACTAAAAGAACAGCCATAATGCATTTCTGTTTTCTGTGCTCACATTGTCACAGTGGGAGGAGATGGTGCACCTTAACCCTGGTTGCTCACTAGGTGGCTGATTTTGTGTGCTTTTGTGTGCTTATGGTTACAGACTTGCCATCTCCTTACACTGTTTGAGATGCAAGTCATTCTCCAACAAAAAGAGACAAAACACACAATAAAACGTGATAGTTTTTTAAAAATTATTTCCATTAATTTAGCAATATTATCATTATCATGAACTGTGCTGTAGCGCGGTGCCATAGAGCTCCATTGCTGTTTAAAGTCTGTTAAAATCACATCGATGAGTCACGTTGTTAAACTCGCTGACATTACCAGCATTCTGGTGAACACAGGTACTGAGTCATTTGACCCAATAACACATATATCATACTACTGTAGTAAACACTCAATAGTGCTCTTTAGCTGTATTAATTCTGCAGCTGAAAATAGTCTTTTGAAAATGAATCTTTGACTCCTGTCTGATCAAGCTAAAATGGACAGCGTTGGCTGTGCCCAACTGTTTTAGGGAATTTTTTTTATAAACTGAAACATCTATATCTTCGTTAGAAACACATAGATTTAGGGTGGAGTGCCACAGATGGAAACTATTAAGGAGCAAACTCGTGCACTGTTGGTTTCTGTCTTTTCATGGGATTTACTGAAAGTCTGAAAATGTAAAACCACCTCAGTCTCATCCTTTAAGCCTGAAGTAATGTTGAGGAAACTCGAAACCTTTGGCCCCAGATAAGTGATGAGCAGGTTTCACACGGCACACACTGATTAGATACATTTGTTGTCCAGAAAAATACATCCAATTTTGAATATCATGTTATGTAGATTTGATAGATAATGAGTCACAGGAATAGCTGAGCCTGAGCTGTCAGTCTGTTCTTCTCTGCTTTCTTTAATCCGCCACTTATGACATCCCTTACAAGAATTTGCCATTTCTGCCTGAGCTTATGTTGCATGATTTATAATTTCTATATAAAACCTACAACCGCAACCTCTGCTAAATTCTTTATAAAACCTTTTTATGTGGTATGCAGCTGGATGACATCATTTATGGTATGTGGAAGGTTGACTTACAGCCAAGCTTTCATTTTTTTTAGAAGAATAAGACAAACAGTCCAAGTCGGAGAATGTTCCAACAGAGCACTGACAGCTCCTGCACAGCATGCGTCAGCTTCTGTATCACAGACAAGTCAAATGGTCACTTTTCACATGCAGTTTTACCCAGAATGCCTCTTTGCTGGGAGTCATGTGAACAGAAGCAATACTTAACATTGTGACGAAATTGATCTGAAAGTCTTGAGAGTTTTCCTTTGTGAAAGTTTAAACAAAGTCAGTGAGAGCAGTGGGTCAAACTCTGCAGGTTTTATTAACAGCACTGTCCATTTCAAACCAGAGAGATTAACATAACAAAAGAAGGTAATGAACGTTTTGGGGGTTTTTTTTGGTCTCATTGCTTATTACTGGATGGACCATGAAAGACAGAGAAAAGAATTTTCATTCCCCTGGAGAGAAAGATGAATGAACATGTTAAAAAGAAGTAGAGAAAATAGGAAAGTTCCCACCTGCTTCTTTCCTCAGCTGTGACAAATCCTGTTCCTGCTCTGTGCCAAAAATCCAGAGCAAGGCACCGAGTCAGGAGGATCATTGTGTTGCATGGTAGCCAGTGGTCAGAGCTGTCCCAGATAACCAAAATATTTTATAGGTGTAGTGGTATCTTCTTGATGAATGGGGATTGTATTCAAACGCTCTAATTTAAACATATAAAGGGGGCAGTTTTTAAGTTATTACTTTGTTAAAAGTTGGAAAGAAATTGAGACAAACTTTAAGGTCTGGGGTCAAATCAGTGTTTAATATTTTTGCTTTATGAACCATCCAAACAATACACGAGTTCTCAAAATAAAGGAAGTCAAATTTTTTTTTTTTGCTTACTTTTTTTTTCCAGACCTTTGCTGTATAAACAACAGTTTCAGTGGCAGATGTCTCACAACCTTAACTCACAAAATGGAAATTTTCTACTTTGTTGTTTTGGTTAAATGAACTATTTTCAGGTTATTTAAGTCAGATCCGATCCAAAAAGGTCAATGTAGGTAAGCCCAATCTATCAGCTGCATACAGGCCACAGTGCCCATTGTACATGTATCGTTCTGTAAATGCAGACGATGAGGTCATGGGACTCCCAGACATGCAGGAATAAATGGAGGCTCCTGACATCGGCCATAAAAGTCTCTTCATTAAGACCATCCAAGCACTCTCTTCTCTCTGTCAGACTCTGTTGTATCACTTAAGCTCCAATGGTAAAGCAAAATCTATCTCTCCATCAGCTTCTTTGTCCTCTCACAAGCCATTTCCTGTAGCTACGTCACCCATGACCTGTAACCTAGAAAAAGGACATCTTTGGCTGGTTTCCTTGGCTACTAAGAGGGGAAAAGTAGCAAAATCTCTTACTTTTCCATCTCCCTTTTTTTCACTTACATACACACCCCTTTTTTTTCCCTTTGGTAGATTTTGGGAGGGTCCCAGTTGTGTGTTCAACACTCTTAGTTGAAATTGTTGAATGTAGGAAACTGAGGACTGCAATGCTGACCCATTTACATTTTTCAGGATGGTTTTTGTGTTCAAGCATAAAAATATCTGGATGGAGATTTGGAATTTTTGGAAAAAAAAGAACAACAGAAAATTTTGCACTTGGCTAAGGTAGGAAAGATGTATTTAAAGATTTTTTTTTCATTTTATTAAGCAGTGTACTAAAAATGTTTTTGACCATAAAACTATTCCAAACAGAGGATAAAGTAGATCTGACACTAGAATCACATGGTCAGACCCATCTACACACTGCCACAATGCCACTGCTGGAGAAGGTCTGACTGAACCCGTAATCATTCTGTTAAGGGAAAAAAACACATTTGTCTTGGGCGCATCAAGCCCAGGATGTAGCAAGGGTTTATTGCAAAAATTGTATTGCAGATAGCAGAGGGGGAGAAACCGCTGACTAAAAGAGGGGGTTAATGGTCGACTTATACTGGCAGCCTACTTCTATGAGCCAGATAAGCCTCAAGGTACAGTTTCACATGTATGGATTTTTCACCTGTTGAGGTGGAATTTGTGTCAAAGTTTTTAAAAGCTGAACTCCAGGAGACTTTGCCACTTAATCGAATAGAAGTGAACATGAGGCATGTGTTTGCTGTCATTAAGTTCATGCATGTGTGACAGAGCCCCTATAGTGCTCTATATATATATATGTGTGTATATATATATATATATATATATATATATATATATATAAAAAATATATTAAAAAAAAAAATA
>JAQNCA010000005.1:2949509-2982214 GCA_029783725.1 Acanthurus tractus | reverse complement strand
TATATATATATATGTGTGTATATATATATATATATATATATATATATATATATATTAAACATATATTAAAAAAAAAAAATATATATATAAAAATATAATAGAGAAAATGGAATAATTGTCCTATATTTGGAAACTAAAAGACATGTCCCTTATTGAACTGATAAAGAACACATTTTGTTCCGTATTTTTGCAAATCAGTGTCAAAGCGATGTCTTTTCTGAAACTGTGCAGCTCTGACTGATCCTGCTGTCTCTTCTGCCTGTCTGGAATACACTTCTCATTGACCATGAAAAGTGCTGCCAGTGTTGCTACGATACTCCTGCGATGCCCGAGTTATGCATGGATATATAATGGGAATGTATAATGAGCTTTTATGATGCATCCATGCAGTCAAGTTGCTGACAAAAAGGTAGAAACGTTTACAAAAAATTTACACGTGGATTCCTGTTTTTAAAAATACAAAGCTTCAGAGCAAGATGGAAAATGAATTTTTTTTTCGTCATGGGCCGATTTGACATTTGATGTGTGGGACTTCCTACAATTAAGCATCTTTTCGACACAAGTGTAGAAATAAAACAGTCATGCACATGTTAGACATGTTATATTTGTTATGTGCGCGTATGCCTTCACCCTTCCTCCCCCCTTCCCTTATTTCTTTTTCATTTTATTTAAGCCCAGTTTTATTTAAAATCTATACAGCAGTGAAAACTTCTTGTATCGTAATCGCCCACATGACCTTATGACATTTTTGCAGTGATGCCACAGACCCTGAGGAAGTGGCAGGTTTGTAAATAAGCAGGCAGGCAGACAGGGACACCGGCTGGGACAGACAGCCAGCAAAACACACAGTTTTGCAAAACAGTGATTCCACTTGAGGATAGCAAGACACCTGGGACACATCTATAGCTGTCGCCACACACACACACTCTCACACACACACAAATCCACAGCCACAGCCACAGCCACAGCCACAGCCACAGCCACGCACGCACGCACGCACGCACGCACGCACGCACGCACGCACGCACGCACGCACGCACGCACGCACGCACGCACGCAAGCACGCACGCACGCACATACAAAAATGAAGATCCCATGTCTGTGTGGCAGCTTTGGGCCTTTATTTAGATTTCTACAAGGGCTAATTAAAACAATTACTGCTTTACCAGCATGAAGAGATGTTGTCACCCCCCACTCGCACACACACACACGCTCACACACACACTTGTGCTTTGAGTTACTGCTTCAGGATTGGAGGCCTCATTAGGAGTCTATTCACTCCCAAAATAGTGTCCTTCTCTGTATGAACATCTCTGTTTTTTTCTTTCACTCATTTATTTTCCTTTTCGTTTCTCCTATTAAGTCATTATTGTTGACCTTTGTGGTCTTTACCATCTCTTTTGCCATCCAACTGTCAGTCATTTTTGCAAAGGTGTCAAAACTGGTTTTGTAATCATGTTTTTTTTCTAAAAAATTATCATTATGTCCCCTTAAAAAAAGTCTCATTTAAAAAGCTTGTTGGGTAACCTGAGTTATTAGAAATCATCAGACAGCTCCATGAATTTCTGTTTTTCTGATATTGCAGAAATTAAATTATTTTAAAAGAGCAATGGTCTGCAATTATCATTTGATTAAATAGGCGACTAAGGCAGGCAGAGGAGGTTACTTCTTTATTTTAGAGGGGCAAGAAGAAAGATGGAAAGAAAACTTTTTTTTCGTAAGGACAATGATGATAGCAAAAAACTTCAAACTTTAAGCTCTATCATTAAGCAGCTGAATATGCATTTGATGGAAAATAAATAAATACATACACGTGTACACAGACACAGATGCACACACATGCACACACACATGCACACACACACACACCCACAGACACACAAACCCATTTAGCCTCTAGGTTTCATACGGGGCAGCTCCAGTAGGCTTGTCAGGGTCCAGAATGCATTTTAGGCATTTATTTCATCTGCCTGTCAGCATCATCAATCTTGCAAGTGTGTGTTGTCAGTCGGTTATCGCTCACGGTTATGGCACCTAAAGGAACAATGTTAATGGCTCTTTTTTAAGACTCACTTTAACAGATAGATGAACATTAGGATTCACTTTTCAGTACAATTCATTTGACATCATGTCAGATATGTCTACAATTATTGCGTCGAGCATGCACTGAGCTTGAACATGAAACATAACAGGATTTGTTAAACATCACTTTATAACAATAGAGCCTCTATGTTAGTGCACAGTCCTGCTATGCCACTCTTTCTATGTTACAGTGGGCTAAACAGAGCAGAGGTCACTGACTTTTAAATCCTATTAGACTGCTCTCTCCTCTGACCCTTGACACTTGACCTCTGACTGGTGAGCACTTATGGATCATAGTCTACTGCAGCTAACTCTGACAGGATAACTGAGAGAAAAGCCTGAGCCCTCCTTCCATTCAGTCTGCTAACTTCTCTGTAGAGAATGGTTCCTGTTTTGGGGTGGCATGCGTTAGGTCAGAGCTCAGCAGTGTATCAGGCAGCCAACACGTAGGTGATACATGCTCATCATAATAAGTGTGTATAAACACTCGCCAAAAAAAGGTTTCCTCTAAAACAACCCTTTTCTTTTAAATAAGACACATATATATTCTGACAGAGTAAAAAGTGAGTATGCACCTGAGTTTTCCACAGGTGACAATGAGAGAGTCTCTTGTCACATCAAAGCTCAGGGAATACCTCAATACCGGAAAATGCTGTGTTTGGAAGTGAGAATAATTTGAAAAACCCTGTGTCTGTATAGTTCATATACAGTTCTGCACAAGAACCTGGCTAACTTCTGACTCAGAGAGTTTCTCAATCAGAAGTTAACTCTACCCTCTGCAATACTCCCTCAGCTGAGGTATTAGTCCGAGCCACTGATCAGTGACAGATTCATGTGCAACTCACCCACTGAGCCAAAGAACAAGCATGAGTGACAGACTGATGCTTAGTGAGCTAACCTCGCAGCACAAATAGGTCAGCCAAGGCAGAGACAGACAGTGCAGAAAGCACAGAGAGTGGGGCCACAATATTTTACATCCAACTGGGTGAATTAAGTGATTTTTTTTTTTTATCAAACCACAGTTGTTGACAGTAAAAACCGTGGAAAGAGTAACCAAGGCATTTTTGTTATTTTACCACAAACGGAACATTAAACTGTATCTCTTAAGCTGAATTTTTATCATTTTTTTGAATTCAAGTCTGCATGTAATCAGCTGCAGTCTACGAAAGAGCGAGTAGCTCTTCAGTATCAGTGTTAGAGAGCAGCAGTTTTCAACTAGTTGAGTAACCAGACTAAAACAAACAAAAACAAAACCCAGACATCTCTGAGGTGTCTTGATGAAGTACACCAATTCTCACTGCTTTGTTTTTGATTAAGTGGCAAGTGAATTTGGACACTTTGAATTCTGCCTGTACATGCAACCATGGTGTTGGACTGAGTCTGATCGTGAAGCCGTCTGTGTTCTTTTAGTTGACAAGTAGCTCAACAGGATCAGTGACTTCCTCTTGGTGTTTAAGGCTGTGCACCTGAGCTCTGGGGGATGCTGAGTGAAAATCTTCAACCTGCAGGCACTGAGCTGTGTAAACTAGAGAGACGTCCTCAAAGTTCAACTATACTGAGGCAAATTTGCTTATGGATATTCATGTACTTCTTATTGCATCTTCAATTCAATTCAATTCAATTTTATTTATATAGCGTCAATTCACAACAAAGTTGTCTCAAGACACTTTACATATAGAGCATGTCATGATCTCACTCTATAAATACATTGATTGCTTCTTCATTTTTATGAATCTTTATCTTCTTCTCACTTCTTCTTCTTACTCCTCAGCTGACCTGCTGTTGCGATCCAGCTGTGATTTAAAATAAATAGTTTTCATAATTCCTCTTGTCAACATTAAGAATAAACACCTATGTAATCAAATACTACATTTTTTAAGACAAGAATATTTGCATCCAAATTGTATCACAAACTATTGTTAATAAAATGCAGTTTAGATGTAGTTAGTCATGAAAATATTACATGTGTAAAAGTATTATAAGTAGTATAAAAGTATTAGTGTAAAATGTATTTGAACATGTAGCTTGTATGTGTATCCTGTATGATAAACATAGCACAAGGAGTGCTGTGGCTCGCATTAAGGTAACAAGGTGCATCTTTGTTTCTGGCATCAACAAACAACAGCCCTGCAAGAGGTCTGACAGACTCAGTTTTAAACTGAAACTGGCTATGGTTTTACAGACAGTCATGGCTGTGGTTGTTTCCAAGATGCACCTTGCAGGCACAAACGCAAGCTGCCCTGCTCTTCTGTCTGCTTCACCTGTTAAAAGATCTGCCTGCACCTCATTCTGTTTTAAATTTGCTGTCTTTTTCTCAGTTGATAGGCACGAGGACTTCTCCTTGCTCTCTCTCTCTCTCACCCCGTCTGTCTCTCTCTCTCTCCGCATCCCTCTCACACCCCGTCTGTCTCTCTTTTATGCTGGCGTATCGTAAACATTTCAGTCACACTTAGTTCCAGCGGCAGCTGATTTATTTAGCGCTGCTCCATGTCTGCCTGCACAAAGCTGTCCTCTCCATCTCACTCTCTGCCTGTCGCTCTAGCTCGCTTCCTACCTTCCAGCATGTCTGTATACACACGCATAGACACACGGATAGACACACACACACACCCAGACACACACACGCACACACACACACAAAAGCAAACACAAATATAAACACACAAATGGACACATTCTTGACTGTCCCTTCTCGTCCATCTTTCCTTCATCACTCTGTGTTCTGTTCCCACTGAGTCCCACCTGTCTTTGTTATCCTGAGTCCTTTACTTTATCAAAAGCCCTCTTGGACCGGGTAATCAGCACTGATTTCCGGAATTTATGTAATTCTAACACACAAGGTCTTGTTATGATTTGCTTACATATTCAGTTTAATGATTCAAAATGGATTTGGTTTTGTTTTAGTTATAATATCAGTTTTGCTTACCTATGCAATTCTGAAAAAAATGATGTGAGTAAACTGTATACTCAGAAACCCTACAACCTGGTTCATTATTAAAAATATTGTTTCACAGAGAATTTAATTAAATTGTTGGCTCTGTGGAAATTATTGTGATATTGTTCTGATTTTAATGTCTCACTTTAAAGAATGTCTATTATACTTTATAACTGGGTGACGGATTTCAGTCATCACATATTTAGATCTTCAGTCATTGGGGAAACCAGTAGAGACGGTGTGTTAGCGGCAGCTTGTGTTTCGGCCCCTCCTGATGTTCTTGGACTGGTTTTAATCACTGGGTCCATATTTTACTTCAGCTGAAAAAAACAAAACAAGAAGAAAACTTTGAACAGATAGGGCGACCAAAAGGTGAGTCTTCACAAACCTGATGTAAACCTTTTTTCCTCACACTGATAGGAGTTAACAGTGTATTTGTGGTGCTGAGTATGTTTTTGGTGTTTTTTTTGCTTTATTTAATTAAGCTTTGCTATCTTCAGTGCTTGGGTGTGTTATTCATTTGCTGTGCTATAGTTGCATACCAATGCATACAAACTATACAATTTTTTTCCCAGGGGCATGTCTTGTGGAAAAATGTATTTTTGTGTCCAACACATTTTCTCTTACTCATGGTTGGTGATTGGATGCCATTAGTCTGAAACCCCTGCTACACTATTACATGTTAATAGTATGTTGAGAATCTGCTGCATGTTTTATTTCTTTAGTTGACTCAGCCAGTATCAAGACCACAGATTAAACAGTTTAGAACGAATACTGTCCAATAACGATCACTGGCTTCAACAACCCTCAACATTTATCTGATTTACAAGAGACCAGGATTGATGTGCCACTAAAAATGACATCTGCCATCCTAAATCTACACTACTGTTGGTGTTCCCCACGAAATTCAATGATGTGTGTGGCATTAACATACATGGAGCAAAAATCATAGCTAGGGTTCTTTTTAGCCTCTGTGGTGATAAACAACAACACACATTAATCACCATAATTCTGTGATGGATATTTCTTCACTTCAACCACTTTATTCAAACAGCCTGTTATCGTGTAAAAATAATTTACAGGAGGCCTGTGCTTTGAAGCAAGTTCAACATCCCAGGATATCTGGTATGCAACTTGAGTTATCCCAGTTTTTTTTTTTTCTATTTCACACATGAAACAGTTCACATACATAAAGGTGTTTTTTGCAGCATATGACCATTTGCAAACATTGACAGCTTTTCTGGCAACACAGTGGAATTTTTTATGAACAAGGAGAAAAACATTATACAAATACTGAGAATTGTAACACATAATCCAGGCTGAATGCAAACAGTCTAGCTGCCAAATGCAGGAACAGCAGGCAAAAAACGACCAGCTGTGTGAATGAATAAGTTAATAAGCTTATGATATCAATGTGAGTTTCACATATTTCAATCCAGTGGGATGGTGCTGCATCACAATGTTGATTAATCACTAAAGGATTTAAAAGGACTTTGATTTCCAGGTGTGTGATGTTTAAAGCACAAGGTTACAAAGTTACTGCTTCTGCGTCTTACACAGATCGCTTTCACACCTGAAAGTCTGGAAAAAGGTCTGAAACTCAGCTTTGTGATTTTGTTCCATTGTATATCTTTGGCCTGGTTGATCCGAGGTTTCACACTGCATTTATGCAAAATGTGACAATTTGTGTCAGCATATTTATGGGATCCAGAAAAAAACAGATTGAACAATTATCATCTATAACATGAACCCCGGGCCAAGAGTTCTGTCTCCTCAGTGGTGAATGGCCTTTCTTTGTTTGAATATAATATCAAAAAGTGGCTGGAGAAAAACACAATACATTTTATTTTTAGGTGTGTGTGTGTGTCTACGTGTGTGTGTGTGTGCCTGCGTGTCTGCATATGTGCACGTGTTTGCCTGTGCAGGCGAAAATATGCGGTTGAACGGCTATGACAAAATATGGGAATGTTTTCATCTAAACGATTTGACTGAAGGTGAAAATTAGCCGGGAGCTGTTTGACACAAAACATTTATTGCGCCTCATCTCTGTCCAGGAAAATAACTCACTGAATAAACAAATCCTTGCAGATCAGCTGTCTGTTTATGTTTGCACTGGGTGTAAGATTGCAATGCACCTGCGCCACCGGCACACGGTGCAACCAGTGCTTAAAGGCATTGAGAGCTGATGCTCTGATTGGTTTGTGCATTTTCGGCCAAAGAAACACCCATGAATTGATGAGGTGATCCCAGGTGCACCAGTGCAATTGGGATGGGAAGAGCAGGATTTCTGCTGCTCCTGGGACAAGATGGCAAAGGTTGAACTGGACACTCCTCTGAATAAATTAAAACCCCTGCGTGTAAGAGAGGACTCAATATGTCTCCATCCATGTTAAAACAAAATAATAAAAAAACAACCAAAAGGAACTGTTTTATTTCTTAAGAAAACTTATGAAATCAAAACTTTATGCCATGTCCTTTTGAACCTCCACCCTTCTGTTGCCATTTTGTAAGATATCAGCTGCTGCACCAGCAGACTTAAGGACATCTATTGTCCTCAAGCCTTGAGACTTCTCAATCTATGCTTAGTACTTAAATGCAAAAAAGAAGTCTTTATTTTCTAGACAAGGTCCAAACAATATGTCTCCAGCTTATTGCTTTGCTCTTCTGCTTTGTTGACCCTCTCTGTTCTTACTCTCCTCTCAGTCGTGATGCCCTCTGCTTGGCGGTTTAGCCATTTTTTGTTCCTCTGTCAACTTATCACTCTCTTTCTTTCATTCTTTCTTTCCCTAGACTTTTTATTTAAGACAAAAACACAAAACTGCTGGGAAAGACCAGATAACAGAGATAGCTTAAATGTGTATGAGCTCTGTAATGCAAAGATTTGGGAGATGTCATATGCATGTGTCTATTAGTGAACTTCATGACTAAGGTGATTTTGATTTCTTTAAGGTAATTTGTTTTGAGCAATTACTTTTCCATTGAGAAAAGTCAAGTCTTATCTCGGTGCTGTATTAGAAAGTAAATTTTATTCGCAGTGAAGCATGAAACTGAGGTGGATGCAAATACTCTTATTGCACACCAGAGAGGCGCAAAACACAGAGACATTGTGTATATGTGTGAATGTGTAAGTTGTGTGTGTTGTTACCCAGTTTAATTGAAATCCGGAACAGCATGACCCACAGCATTTTTGCACTAAACCACTGGCTGTGCAACGGTGCCCATCAGCCTTATATTGCCTTCGCTGACTGCAGTCTGCATCCTCTGTAGGAAAATTCCAGCTTTCTCCAACAGTCACTCATAAGCATTTTCAGGGCCACATTCCCAACCTTTTCTCTGTTGCATTTGATCACTCGGGATTTGTATTTTGCATCCTTCTCATCTCAGCCCCTGCTTAAAGACAATGCCCTGGTCCCCTCAGTGTTTGCGAGGTCACATCCTCCTCTAAGGATGTTGAGCCATAAAGGGTTTTTATATCCCTCCTAATCCAGCTATGTATATACAGTATACATTGGAGAGGTTCCTTGTCTTATTTGGCTTTGGAGTTCTTGTTAAAATCAGGAAAGAGTTTATATTTTTGTACTTTGTCTTTGTTGGTTGTTCAGTTCTTTGATTGGATTTTGATTATCACTAACCAATGAGTTGACTTGGGGGGGACAATCCTAATTCTCAAAACCATAATCTTCCTCTTATTGTGCATTTTTTTATGGAAAACTGTGTAATTACAGTGCAGTTTACACAGTAAGTGGGTTTTCTTGATGAGGTTAAATAAAGTCATGCACAGGAGAATTCTAACGTGGATTTGAGCTGTAAAACAACCGTGAACCGTCTTGATGGAGCTGACCTTTAATGGAACGAAAAGCTGTAGATGCCAAATAGAGAAAGGGATCATATGAGCTGTGCCATCTAATTTACATAACTCTGAGGTGCCTCTGCCTTGCCATTGCATAAACCCCTCTGCAAAGCAGGCTTGGTTTGTTAATGTTTTCGACAGGAGGAGAAATACTGTATGTCACTGGAGATCTTGTCTGTTATTTCTGGTTCTAGCATTGTTGGCTTACCAACCAGACCAAACCTCCTGCACCAAATAGTTTGAAGAAGCATGATGATTTTTCTTGGTTGAACCGGTACTCGGACTGGACTTTTAATATCAATTTTATAGTTTTTTTTTTTCTTTTTGATCTCTCTCTAAGATGATATCCATACCCCTGCATTAGTCAGAATGGATTTGTTGGCATTTTTCCTCCTGGAAGGAATGAATGTCTTCCCCGGGTCCACCTGCCCCCATGGAGTCGTGTTGTGACAAACAGTTCAGAGTGAAGATTTTTTTTGGAATTAATGTGTTTGGTTTCCAAGGAGTCAAGAGCACCACATCTGTGTGAATGTGTGTGTGTCACCATGCTGGTGCTTATTTCCATGGTTACAGTGATCCAGGATGGCCTGTGAAAGCATGCCTCCTGCAGACCTCGTTGTGTGCTCTCATTATTGCCCTGCATGTGTCCTATCCAGCTGTGGGGGGTTGGGGGACGGGGGGGCCGGGAGAAAGATCTAGATGACAATGCAGAGCTTGTGGGAGAAAAGATGGGAATAAAAATACGTACAATGGAAAGTGGAGCACAAGGGAATAAGAGATGAGTGGGAGATGGAGAGTGGTTGGAAGACAGAGAGTGGATAGAAGACTGCTGAAGGGCCTCCCATGAGAGACACTTAACACCACAACGGAGACACACTAATGAAACGACAGCAGAGACACAGATTGATGCTGAGAGATATAGAAATGCTAAATGAATCAAGAGAAAGCTGGTCTATGATACCAAAGAGAGGATGAGAACAGGCTGGAGCTCTTAAAGCAGTACTGTATTAATTTTTAAGGTATTAGTTTGTGTTAGTAATCATTTTCAGTGCTTTTTATATCCTCTTTATACAAAACAAAGAATTGATATTATCAGTGACTTTACCTTATCACTGATGGAAACCTTGGAGAATTTTACAGTTTTTATTTTGGGTACTTTTTCGAATGTGATAAGAAAGGGCTATACAGTCTTCATACCCTGTCAGACATGGACTTTGATACCTCCTACAGTAACTTATAGCAACATCATGTAAAAAATGATATTTTATGCTATTTGCTGTTCCCACATTTTCACAACTTTGGGTTTCTGTAGCATTACAGTCAGATCTAATGAATGTGCTGACTATAAACAACGTTAAACAGTAACAACAGTACTATGACAGCATTACTACATTCTAAAACAGTCAAAAAAAACAGTTATACAGTTAAAACAGTTATTGGCAGTCAAGTTTTGCAAAAGAGTTGCAGACAACTCAGGACAACAGCATGCTTAGCTGATGTAATGTGAGCAGGGACAACGTGCTACGAACACTAGACCACACGTTCAGAAAACTACATACATTAGATAGAGTTGAGACAGAACAAGGCACCGTCATCATCAGAGGCAAAACAAAACCAAAAAAACTCACATTTTCTCCTTTAAATATAATCCAGATCCACCTGAAGCAGTGATGACTGAGACAGAGTTCTTTACAGCATCGTGCCGGTTGTCCTGCCCACTCGCCCATGTTGCTTACTGCAGTCACTGGTGATCAGGGCACAGAGTGACTGACAGAGAAAGCCCATTTACGAAAGTACATGTCTATGTACCAACAAAAATATTGTGAAGATGTTAATAGTTAGAAATAGTTTCATAGTATTGCTCTTACTGTGACTTTAAAAAAAAAAAAAACTGCATGTAACATGAGTCATGTTGAACTCCCTGAAAATCACTTAATCCTAAATGCATTCTGTTACAAAAAAGTCCTGTTCTCTCTGCTCCATTAGAGTCATGACCCATTTCAGGAAGAAAAATCAGAGCAAGATTAATTCAGACGATTTTTTAACAGTTTTGGTTAAATTCAAATTTGAGTAAGAATCAAAATCTTTATTTAAATCTCTTGTCCAATTTTTTTTCAGCAATTATAGGCAGACTAATAATTTGAAGAATCATTATGACAGGCGTGTTTTTAGAGTCTTTAGGTAGGAGGAGCACAGGGGCAACACTGAAGGTGCTGAAGAATTTCTTGTGATTTCAAAATGAAGTTAAAAAAGTAAATGGTTTATCATTAGCAAGAAAATGCGATGCTATAATCCTAATTTTTATTTTATTACTATTTTTTTGCAGAGCAGATATTTGTGATGCTGTTCAATAATGTGATGCAATCAGCTCTATTGTTTTGATATGGGTTTGGGGCCAGGATACCTGATTAACCTGCTTTATTAACTGATTTTCCACTAAATTTTGCTCACTGAACTTGTGATTGACCATGATGGAGTAACATGAAAAAAGTGCTGCTGGTGACAAGGTGATCCATTTATGATACTGCATGCAGCTATGTCACAGTTTTGTGTTAGCCTTTCAGCTCTGGAAAAGAGTGTCTTTGTTTCAGTAAATACATTATTATACAATATGGTGACACATATAAACAGTCAGACACACAAACACACACATACTAAAAATCCTAGGATCCTGCAATATTCACCTCGAGAATAGGGAACAGGTTTTAATAAAAATTTGAGGTAATATTGGGCTCTTTGCTCCCTGTATAACCGTGAATGGGATTATGAAGCTTTGCTTTTCGTGAAAAAGAAATAATTCAACAAATCATCACAATGAACCACACAAACAAATCATCAAATCATCGTCATTCTCAAATCCAATTACTGCTCTGTAAGACCTCCACTTGAGCTACATGTAACCAGGGTGCGTAGAGTGTCAGTGAAGCTCTTTGCCTCTTTGTGTTATCCCTTTGTTTCTGCATTTTGTATAAGTTGTGCATCATTCGGTTATGATATGTTTGCTCCCACTTTGAAAAAGAATTTCCTCCTTGAGAACAAATAAGCTTTCTATTTTCTGTTCTTCTAATAAGCAGACAAAATCCGCTAGGGTGTATTGTTACTTGGTTTTAGGAAGCAAGAACGGTTATATTCAAATTCACAGAACCAAAATATTGCCTCCAATGATCCAGTGGTACTAAACTGCCAAAGAGAGATTTGTGTAGTATCCATGGTGATAGTTATGTGAACACCGTTAACCCATTCATGCACACACACACACACACACTCAGGCACACACACACTCATACGCACACACACTCCACACAGAGCGATGCATAATAACATGTGGTTGTGATGCTGTGGCACGACCCTAACATTTGGCCCACTTATGGAAGTTGTTTTTCTAAATATGCATGTTTTTTGTGTTTGTGAGTGTGTTGGTGCTAACAGGTTTTTATTATATGACCTATATATATAAATTCAACGCAACTGAAGTGTGTGAGGTAGGAACAGAGCTGGAGAGGGCTATAAAGGATTTTCTTTGAGATTGGGTCACATCAAAAGAGAATGAACATCATGGTCTATATATAGCTTTGTCTGTGAGTGTGTGTGCACTGTGTGTGTGCAAAAGAAAGAGCACAAATAAAATGTCAGTCCAAACAACCAAAAAAAAAAAGTTTTGTCTGTAGATGGAAATATGAAAGACAAATATGTGGTATGTGGAATGAGAGTGAGGCTGATAGGTCATTGCAGTGACAAATGGTACTGATGGGGAATGGCTCATATGTAGGACGCAGCAAAAGTAGGCTGCTTCTTTGACTAATGCTGTTTTCAAGTGCCTGGATATTAGTGTGTGTGTGCGTGTGCATGTGTGTGCGTGTCAGTGTGTGTGTGTGTGGGTGTGGGTGCGGGTGTGGGTGCAGGTGCGTGTGTGTGTGTGTGTGTGGGTGTGGGTGCGGGTGCGTGCGTGCGTGTGTGTTTGCATTTGTGCATGCTGGGTTAGTGAACTTGTATCAACTCTAAAAGCACCCTGCATTGTGAGAAGAGGAAGGTTTAGTTATGTGTGTCAGAGCTTAAGTCTTTCTTTAGAGACGGAGAGGTGTGAAGTGTGCTATCATTTTTTTCTTTGGTTTGTGGGTCTTCTGTTCATATAGAGTATCAACTCTCTTTTTTAAGTTAAGATTTTTCAATGTAAGAATGCAAGAAATGCAAAAATTTATGTTTTATTAATCTTATTATTATTGTTGTTTTTTCCAAGCCCCTGAGTCTTATAGGATATGATTGATCCGGTCTTCCTTTTTTCTCTATTTAGAAAATTTTATAGTGATGACTTTGTATAAAAAAATCCAGAAATATGCTTTAGGAGAGGTAATTAACTCAGAGAGGTTGGTTCTTGCAATCAGAGCAATTATATCAGATTTCTTGAAATCTAACAGACAAATAAAAAAAAAGAAAATCAAACCTTATAGCTTCTGCATGCTTAGAAAAGTCTGTGAAATTCAGACGGCATAACAAAGTGAGGAAAGTCAGAGATGGGTTCACTGGTGCCATTTGCAAAACACATTGAAGCTATTGTTCTCACCATCCTGGTGTTGTGCTCACTGATGGCTTTGTCAGCAGACAGAAGGAATGACTGACAAATCAGACTTCGGTAGTGGGATTAGAAATGGGATTGCCATCCTGTGATATTATTTAGCAACCCGTTTACATCCAGAAAGATGACAGAAAGGTGGCACCAGATTCAGGTGAGGTTTTTCTAAAGAACACACAGAAACAAGCTTCTTTTTACTCTGCATAGACAGCATAGACAGTCTGTAATGGCCATGGCAAACATCACCTACTCCTAATAACCACTAATACAGCTTTCATTTGAACAAAATCTGAATTGCTGAAAACATTTTAGCTTTCCATAGACATTTGTCAGCTGCTGCAACCAAAGTTGAATCCCTGAGCGCAACATAACAAAATACTCAAGGATTAAAATAAAACAGAATGGCAATATAACACTTAATACTCTGTTTAATAAAATAGTAAATTTGGAAATCTAGTAAAACAAGTACTTTTTTTTTCCATGAAACTTTTAACTCATAGTACTCTAATCGACCAAAAAGAGGTGGATCCAAGCTTTACACAAAGTCGTTACCGCTTGCAGTCTAAATATTGTCATTAAAAAAAAAACGTGATGGCAGCCATGTTTCTTTATGCTCCACAACCAAAGCCCGGCCAATACGACTGCACCACTGGAGCCAAAAGAGAGAACAAATATTTGTAAGCAGCTGCAAAGAAGAATCTGACTGGGTGCATTTCAGAAGAGAGGACAGGGGACAGGGGAACGGTTTGTGTCTTCCAGGGACAACCGAACATAGATAAATTCAAGATACTTGTGACCTGTTCTAGCTAAATCTGTCTCATTGACTCAGAAAAACTTTTAAGATTCGCCAACATAAAAACATAGCTAACAGGAGAGGAAGCTGATCCACCACACTCAATAAATATGAACTCTACCTAAACACAATGCAACGTCATGTCAGTGGTGTTAAAAAAGGCCTCACAGTGTAGTCAAGACTGTTCTCAAACCTGTGTGCCATTGGAACAAAGTTGGGATCATAAGCAAAAAAATCTGTGTACATTTAAAAGTGCGTACATCTCACATAAATGAAAGGGGTGTGTGCGTCTTAGCCAAACACGAGATACACACACTCCCATACGCATGCTGTTTACTTTCAACTTCATATTTTGTGATCAAAAATTATTTTCAAAGGACACTTTACTAACTTCATTAAATATTTCCAAAGTACACTAAAATATTTTACACTGCTGAGAGGGAAAAACAGAAAAGAAGGTGTGTGTGATTGTGGAGAAGTGTGTGAGCACTTTGGCCAACTGTGGCGTATCTTATGGTCCAGGCTGTGTTTATGTCTGCGCCTTCGCTTTTACCAGGCTTTAGCTGGTCTAAACTCCTGGTGCATTTGACCTCAATGCGCCGGGTGTATGATAGCAAGCGCGCCAGGACACGCCTCCATTCTGCCTTCATTCTCAAAACTCCTGCTCCTTGGCACACAAACACGGCGCAAGTGTGTTTGCTATGGTACACTTGTTGCAAAAATGACATTTGCTCCGGGTGTATGATAGCAATGACACCTGCGCCGCGAGCACACCCCGTTTGCGCCGGGTGTAGGATTGGGCCCAAAGCGTTAATGTCATGAGAAGCTGGAAGAGGGAGAAAGATCTTGACACTTTATACAGCACAGTAAGAATGATGCTTTGAGTATGTCCTCTCAAATCATCTTATACAAAAGTTGTTTTCAATGATCTGTCTTGTGCTTAAAATCTTAAACAACTGCTTAATAAAGTGCATTTTTTACAAACAATCTCTCGCACTGAAAAATTTACTAATTGATTAATTTCTTTTTTGATTTATTATCATCCACTCTTAACACTTTCCGATAATTAATTGGCTTTCAGTGTCACAATGATCCAGTTTTGCTCACGAACAGTGACGCACATGCACACCCACATACACACACATGCCAAACTAAGAGGCTGACAACACTCTGAGTGTGTGTATGTTTTCCATTGGCCTGACCTTGTATCTTGTTTGTCTCTCATTTTTCTCAGCAATTCTGTGTTTGTGTGTGCAGGCATGTATGTTTCTATGTGTAGTAACTTCAATTTGTTACATAAGGAGATAATATTATGTAACGTTTTGTTGTTGTTTTTTTCAAGGAGACCAAACAAACAGTAGTGTTTTATAGTGTGTGTCAGTGAATGTGTGTCTGTGTGTTTTTAGCATACTTGAAAGCCCCTGGCATCTACCTACAACCCCTGGATGTTTGTTCCTCTACTCCTGTATCCCAGTTTGCACTCAAGCACACCCATACAGACACACACACACACACACACAAACACACACACACACACACCACACACAATCCAGCATGTTAGCATATGCCAGAGGCGGGGTAGGGTTGGAATCTCAGTTGAATCTCAGACTTCAGTAGATTCAGATTCAGAGGGCTACGATGTGACAATACAAACGTTTATGATGCGTCTTGATGCATTTCTGTGCACCCAGATTTCGGTCTTTACGACATCTGAAATCATGATTCAAAATCAGCCCCTCTGCTGCACTGTTATATCAGGGATAAGCCTTTTTTTCTATAGTTGCTAAAAGGGTTCTGGGGTTTTTCAAGTGAAACAGACTAAGGACTGGGTTGATGATGCAGTGTGAGTTGGTCAGCCGGTCTCCTTTGTTAGTGCTGATTGCTTCTCCACTCTGTTAACATTTGTCTGTGGGTGATGGCATAGAAATTATACACAATGTACTCCATGTAACATTTGCCTCACAGATGTATTTATTTTAGACATTTGATCAAAAAATGTCTCAAATGCACAGAAGATGATTATACAGTTAGGCTGCATGTTTTTCCAGATTTAATTTTGCCTTTGTCATGGTTTTTTTGCTGTAGTTGAAGGTTTTAAAAGGTTGATTATTTTAAGGTAATGCTGTTTTTGATGAAGGACATGTGTCATTAAGTAGTTATTAATATTGTCAGTGATTTTTTTTTTCTAGTGACTGACAAGATTATTTGACTAATCACTTCAACACTGGTATGTTAACAGGCCTTTCACAGGAGCCTTTGTTCATCATATTCATAAAAACACCGGCGGCCCTATTGATTCCAAAAGTGGCTCTGTTTTATTCAAGTGTGTCAATAAGTCCTGACTGTAACAGTGAGCCAGCCAGTGGATCTGTCTTTGTGAACGTCTGGGTGAGTCCTTAAAGCAGAATCAATGACAGCCCTCCATCCCCAATACAGCCCGATCATGGAGAGCACAGTTTTATGAGCTCATTAAACAAGCCACTCACTAAAAATACTGAAGGCACATAAGCATCAAATATACACATCAAATATGATGATAAAAGCTGTTTTCATGTACACCTATCTAATCACAACAGGCACACTTGAAATAAAACATATGAAAAGTTTAATGTCATGAAATGCTCCAGCCTCTATTATCACTGCTCCTCCTGGTGGTGGGGAAATAAAGTATTGCAACAGGTTTTCACACATGGTGCTCAGGCAGTGATGTGTTTACTGTGTCATCTGGGGGTTGGATGGGGGGGTCTCATATCAGCCAGCTGGCCAGCGGGAAACAGCGGGAATCTGCGATGGGTCTCCATGAGTCCTGTCCTGTCAGGTTCCACCTATCTTGAACAGCAGCTGCTCAGGCATGAATTTACCGAAATCTTGTCCTCAAATATCACAAATCCAATTTGAATGTATCCTTGTCTGTACTCCTGGGATTCCTGTAATTGTATCATGAAATGTCAGAGAATTCCCCGACTGTTGGGTTTTATCACATCACCTTTTGTCAAAGGTTTTGGATTATTTTGCAGCATATGAATTTTTTTCTTAAGTCAAATATAGGAAGGGAAACACCTGACTTTGCAGAAGCAGAGCACAATGGTTTCCAGTTTCCCAGTGAAGCTCT
The DNA here is from genome assembly GCA_029783725.1 of Acanthurus tractus. NCBI lineage: Eukaryota > Metazoa > Chordata > Actinopteri > Acanthuriformes > Acanthuridae > Acanthurus > Acanthurus tractus. The sequence continues at coordinate 2,964,872 of JAQNCA010000005.1, read as the reverse complement.
TTTTGTTTGCTGTAGTTATGATATTGACATTCAAATCTTTTGTGAAGCACAAACAGGTGAGCATTAATGAATTAAATTTGTGTGACAGCACACACTACCTACTGAGACAACCCAACCTGCTGTGACGAGGCATGTTCCCAGCCCCTGATTTTTGACAGTATAACAGAGCTTTAAACCCAAGACTTGAAAATAAGAACACAGCGCCGCACATGTTGCACACGACCCTTTAGTTTAAACCGCTGAATGGTCTGCATCACTCAGGGACCACATCACCCTGTGCCGCCAGTCTTGCCTGAGTGTGTGTCTGTGTGTGTTTCAGAATTTCAAGTCATACTTCCAGACTTACCGCTCTACTAACCTCCAGCCCACCTCTTTTCGCCTCAGTCACTCTATTTTTCTCAATCTTTCCCTATCTCTGCAGCCTCCTACTGTCCTAAATTCTATTCAGGCAATAATAGAATGACATTTATCATAATCTGTTTCTTGCTGGCTGTATCTCTCTCTCCTGCTCTCCTGTCTCGGTTTGCCACCCATCTATTGTTTGCTGTCAGTAAGTCCATCACAGACTTCTCCCCACTCCTCTCTGCTCCCTTTCTCATCCACCCATCCACCCACCCATCCGTCCACACGTCACGTCACTGACTCTTCACTTGTCAGGCGCCGTGATGGTTTGAGGTGCAGATCCCTGCAGCTTCTGTGTGGGAGATTAACTGAATAGATGATTAGCTTAAATCTACTTGATTAGCACGCCTCCCTTTAATGAAATTTGGTCGAGCACAAAGTGCAGTCATGCTTCAGGTCCTGAGAGGAGAGGCCCGCATGATGTCATCATTGTCAAGAATGGAAACAACCAGGAGTGTTAAATTATTGAACTTTTTGTCCATGAATGCGTCACGCACTAAATATACTTGTGTTATATTCAAAGACTTGATTTATGAAATAAGTCACACCTACTTTTGGATAAAAAGCCTCTCTCACCCAAACACATTTACTCAGCATTTTTTCAGAGAGGATTTCCTCCTATGCAATATCTTACATGTTGCCAGCCAAGGATTTAGGGTGAGTAGAGCACTTCCTTAAGTATGTGGTCAGGGTTAGAGGCACTTGCACTTTACCTGAGTATTTGTTTCTTTTAGAAAAGTCTATATTTTACATTTTCCCTCAAAGTGATAATCTGCACAGAACACATTACACCTCATGTCAAATTAAGTTAAACCGGTTTTAACCTGAATCTATCTTATTGATAATGTGGCATTTTCCGTAGAAGGCTCAGACTCATAAAAGGATATTCATTTATGATGTGTGTGAAGTTTGTCAATTTACAGCGTCAGATGCACAGCATGTGTAGCATGAGCCGCACACACTGTGTAGATATAATGAGTCCAGGAGCACTAAGAAATGTCAGTCGCCCAAACTGAAACCTGCACTGCAACTGTGCTTCTGTCACTGGCCAAAACTGTGCTTAAATATAGTGTTTGACATTCTGCAATTCATTGTCAATAATTGTAACTTTAAAATAGAAAATTTCTTGAGTCCTTTAACTGCAAATACAAATGTCCAAGTTACTTAAATACTCTTTGATGTTTAACCAAATTCAATGTTTCGCTGTAGGACATCTATATTACAATATTATTTTTACTACAAAAGGGTTTCCTTTGAATGTCAGTTGTGCTTGTAAAAACACAGCCAGGCTGTGTGGCTGGCTGAACTTCTTGTTCCCATCAAACCTTGTGCTTTGCCACAGGTCCATGCCCTGTGTAGAATGCTTGAAATAGCAAGGCTTAGTTTTTGTTGACATCTAGCAGATATAAGCTAATGAGTTTTACAGTCACTTTTTTGCTTCAGTACTGACTGCTAGCTTACCAGGCTAATGCAACACATGGGCTTTACTTAGCCCTTCCCACTTATGGTTGAGAGACATAGAAAAAGTGTGAGATAGAAACAGAGAGAGAACAGTTTTTGAATTGAATTCTGACTGAAAAAGTTAGTCAGAACTGAACCAACATTTCATTAATTTAAGAATGAAACACTGGCTGGATGTTTCTTTGTTTTCTCCTGGGGCCTTCTCACTGTTTTCGCTCTTGTTTATCAGTCCAGCTGCTCCCTGCCTCTCTTCATCTATCTAACTCAAGGCCATTTCCTTTTTTCTCTTACTATCTCTGTAATAGTAAGGGTCATCCTCCCTCCACCTCCCCTCCCCACTCATGTAATCCAGTCTTTAATCTTTAATGCCTTTGCTGCATCATGTGTTTATGTTAATGGTTTGGTTTTTGCATGCAGTTCCTTTTCCTATTCAATAAAGTAACCCCTCGGGTAAACAAATCAGATTTTCTGCCCCTTTCTCTCTTTTTCTCCTCTTTAAAGTTTGATTGATATGTAGCCATGTGTACACCAGGCAGTCTATATACACTTATGCCTCACATGATATAACATCCTGTCATTTCATGTTAGCTATACCTACTTCAGACATAATTTCTCTCCCACTTGGCTCTCATTCTCCCAGTCTTCGTTTTACACCCTCAAAGGTCTCTGTTTCTACTCAGGCTTTGATATTAAGAACTGAAGAATGTACAACATCCTCAATTTTTAAAGCTGTCACCTTCAAAACATTGCACTCTGGGATTGTGGAATGCATAGAGCCGTATCTGAACCTTAACCCTGAAATCAGCAAAAATTGTTTGCTCCTCAGCTGTACTGGCTGTTAAAAATTGTAGTTAAAAAATATTATTATCAAGCCAGTTACATTGAGAAAACAGCAGATTCTGCATCACACACCACAGAGAGGCCAGGTGGCTTGGCTTGGCTTGGCTTGACCTTGTGTTTTTTTTCCCTCAGGATTCACATGACCATAAATCCCTGAGCTTTTTCTGTCAGTGTCCTGATGAAGCGCACACGGCACACCTGGCACTGTGGTTGTTACAGCTCTGCAAATTAAAAAGGATGTTTCAGTTTTTACACTCACATTTAAGGTGGTGTATTTATTCTGATGTTCTCAGTTTCAGAAAGGTGTTATGTAAACATTAAGGACGAGAATTTTCTTGTTTAATATCAGTCAAGTTTCAGGGGAAATCAGCCATACTGTTGTAGTAAAATAACTTATATTAGTATTGTCACTGTGACTTTAATTTCTTATCTTAAAGATCCACTCTTAAAGATCAAGAGGAATCTATATAGAGAATCTATCTATCTACAACAGTGTGATTTCATTAGTATATAATCACCCAAAATGAAGAGCTGTCATGTTTTGAATGCATTTGTATGAGTCTTCTATCTGCAAAGGGAACAGGAGTCTCTGCATGGAACCTGCATGTTTCACCGCCATGTTTCTACAGTAGCAAAGAACGGACCAACAAACCGAACACTGACTCTAAAGAGGGCCTGTTGCATCTCTCATGAGTCTTGCGGCTGCTCGAGGTCCCTCTGCATGCTAGGAAGGGGATAGCAAATGGAAGGGTATTAGGATGGTTTACTCTGCAGCTTTAAGCTATATGTCACTAAATCCTACGCAAATGACCACTGAGGCTAGGTTCCACCAGCATATAGAAAGCAAATCAGTTCATTCCATTAGAAATACTGTTATTTTTTGTAACGTGTTGAACACTTTTAAACCTTGAAATCATAATTTAAACTGATCAAAGGTAGTGCACCAACTGGAATAAACTTACTTCCTAGAAAGTCCAAAATGGAGTTGATGATACAACTTAACTATTCAAACCAACTCAACAAACTTGTTAAAATTGGTTATTAGGTACACATGACATATTCAAATATATATAACATTTGTTACAGCAAAAAGGCATGGAAGAGTAGTAAAAAGCATCCCGGGTAAATTTATGTATTATGTTAAAGTATAAATCTAATTCTGTGAACTAAATCAAATGTTTGTAATATGTATTTATGCTGAAAGAAAAAAACAGAGCTAAGTTCCAATTTAAAGCTACACAAATATTTCAAGGACATAAAAGCAAACTGTGCAAAGTGATGTTCTGTTATGAACTTCAGAGGTCTACACCACAGAGGGACTGAGTTTCAAAACTCTGGGGAGTATCTGATCAGATCTTGTATATTTTTGAATCAGATGCCCACACAGCTGCAAGTAGCTTTGATGTTCATGACTCTGGGAAACCACAGAAAAATGAGGTAGGAATAGACTTCATACAGTATTCTATTTTTCTATTCTATTTTTCAAGTAGTGATTTCTTTTGTGCAAAGTAGTGGAGTTCGACTACACATGTTTGTTTGCAGAAATGCTCTCAGGCACATACAGGAAATGGGTGTGACGTGTGGTTATACAACTGAGACACACACACACACGTTTAGCATAGCACACACACAAATGAGTTATCTTTCCTCTCCTCTCCTCTCCTCTCCTCTCCTCTCCTCTCCTCTCCTCTCCTCTCCTCTCCTCTCTCTGTTTGTTAAGGATAAAAGAAAAAGATTGAGACTATTACATTTTCATTATTCCACCTTGTGTCCTTCACCTTGGGTTGCTAGGCAGCAAATGTAATGCTATTGAAAATAGAACAGTATTAGCAACAGTGTGCAAAAAGTGAGTGTGCGTGCGTGCATGTGTGCATGTGTGCATGTGTGCATGTGTGCATGTGTGTGCATGTGTGGCCGTGTGTGTGTGTGTGTGTGCGTACAGCCCAGTCACTGTACTGTCATGTCTCTGTGGGTACAATGATTTTTGGAGGGGGGTTGCATAACTGCTGTCTGGGCCAGTGCTGGGCTCATCTGACAGAGCAACTGTTTGACTGCCTGCTCCACAGCCTTTTGAAGACATCTCTGCTGCTGCTCCAGCATACTCACACATACACACACAAACCACACACACACACACACGCACACTTGTTAGCGCATAATGTAGCCGAAAAATTTCTCCATTCATTACGAAGCCCACCGCTATCTCACTTTAATTTCCCTCTTATCTCCTTTTATTATTCAAATTTCTTTCCTCCTCCTCCTGCTATATGTTCTGTGCTTCCTGCCCCTGCTGACCTTCTCCAACAAACACACACTCTCTGTCTCTCTCTCACACACACATGCACACACTCTGAAAGATTCATCAAGCCATTTACTAAACATCTCCTTTTCAGAGGCACACAGGGCTGCCATCCAACTGTCTCCTCTCCCCTCCCTCTATTTTCTCGTCTCCTTCCCACAGTCAGGGCAGAAATAGAGCGCTCAAATGTCAGCCTGTTTTTTTTGTTTTCTTTTTGAAGCAGTCGATGGGTCTCTGTCTCTTTTTGAGATACCTATACGTGAACTCCTCTCTGCTCCCCTCTCTTGCTTCTCTCTCTCTTTATTTATTTATTTTTTTCCCCACAGGGCTCGACCCTGCCTTCTCCACCAAAATCCTTTGCCCACTTGCTATTCTTCCTCTTCTTCTCCTCTTTCTCCTCTCCTTTCCATGTCCTTTCTTTCCATCCCTGCTCGTCTTTTCCCCATATCTCTTTGTCTGCTCCTTTCTTAATCTCTGTCACTGTGTTCTCCTTCTTTCTCTCCTCTTTTCTCTTCCCTTCTGTCACTTTCCTTCTCTCTTCTTGATCTTGGTTCCATCTTAATCTCTCCTCCCTGCTTTCTCTCTGCCTGAGTATCTGTGTATGTGTGTGGCCTGTCTGTTGTGTTCATGTGCGTGTGTGCACATTTGCAGATACAGGCGAGTCAGAGGCCCACCAGAGAAGCCGGAGAGCTTTAAGCTGTTACATAACAAATGTCCTCTTGACTTGGAAGTGTGTCATTGCTTTTGATAAGGGCCCCTTGTGGCCACTGCCTAAAGACCCCTCCAGGCCTCCCTTGATAGCATTAATGCTTGGATGGTGGGATGGAGGAGGAGAGAAAAGGATGAGGATAAAGTGCAAACGCTAGAGAGGAGTGTGATGGAAAAGGGTAAGGAAGCCTAGCTCGTGAGAAAGGAACAGTCATCCAAATTTTGTTTTACTAAGGTATTTAAATACTATAGTATGTATCTATCCAGCCATCTATATATTTTTGTTGTGCACTTGATATTGATGACTTAATTTGGGAACTGGTGATTGTTAATGTTTCTTTTTGACTGTTGCTCAAAGGTGTCTTTGTCTCTTTCTGCTTTTGGGAGGGTAGTTGAATCTGTGTGCAGTTCTGTTCTCCTTGTACAACACAATAACCAAAGCCATGACTTAAACAAATACAATGTATGTCCGCAATGTTATGTATTTAATGTCTGACAGCACCTCATGTTGACATTCTTGTGCACTGATGTCAGACATTTAGGAACACTGGGTCACAGCTTTTTAAACAGTGGCATTGTTATTAAGCTCTATGTGAGCGGGGAAGTGTATATCAACTTGTATGTATGTGAGCAGGGAATCAGGCAGGTTTAAGCAGAAAGCTTGCTGAAATCCATCAGATTCTCTTCAATATATGAGCCAGATAGGCCGAGAGCCAGGGTATTTAATTGAGTGTGTGTGTATGTGTGTGTGTTTGTAAGCCTCTGGTGCAAACAGCTTTGATTGAAATATCCTCATCAACTCTGCTGTCCTTTACAATCATCTGCACAGCATGAGGCCAAAGCTTCACCAACCCTCAAAACACAAAATCGAGGTTACTGGGAGGAACCAGGTTAATAAAGTAAACCACAGAATTTATGTACATGAAATACCTTGGTTAATTCAACACGGGGGCCCAATTTTCTTTAATGATAAATAAGTTGATAAGACATTCCAAAATTAGCTAACACATAATTATATTGTGTAAAGTATAATGCTAGATACAGAATTTGTATATAATCATTTTAAAACACAAAGTTGTATAATAAAATTAAATTTGTCATCATTTCATGCCAGTACTCAAATTATTAAAAGGATTACTAATTAATAAATTTATAAAAATGCTTTTTATTTATGTTTATATTTGAGAGCAAATGATACATTAAAAATCCTCACAATTAGACAAAAAACAGTTGCCTTGTAGTCTGGTTGTACACCAGCAGATCCTTTGTTGTCTTGCTGGATGGCAGCAGGTCCGACAGGCTGTGACTGGGTAGGGCACCTCAGCTAACTGTTTACTGATCACTGATGCTCTGTAAACAGGTATAATGATGTTCTGGGCAATTTTAATCACCGACTGTAAAGCCCTATTGTCCTGCTCTGAGCACATCCCATTACAGGCTGTTATGTTTGACAATTTCTCTATAATGCTGATTTCCAGGAACCTAAAACTGTTGGAATAAAAAAACTGTTTACCTATGCCACCTCAGTTCCCTTGATTTTCACAAGTGTATATATTGAATCCTGAGCTGAGGTCAGCAAGTAATAAATGAAGAAGCAATGTGCCAGAAAATCTCAAAATTTCTCTCATGTTCAGCATTCTTTGACAGGCCCAAAAAAAGTCTGAAATATTGTAGGGAGTAATGAAACAAGAGGGAGCAGCAACATGGAGATGTTGATGAATGGCTGCAGACAACAGGCTGCAATCCAAGTAACCAACTCCTCATCCATTATCAACATTGAAGGTTCTCTCGAGTTTCGAATCTATGTTAAAATATAGATTTTAACACAATGAACATATTATTGTTGGGATGGCCACTTGAAAAACCTGTCAGTTAAAAGGCGAAATCTCACGCCTGCTACTTTGTACTGTGACCTTGTGGCTGCGCCTCCTGTAGGGGGCAGACGTCTGTTATACAACTATGCGCTGATTTTAAAAATAAAAGCAAAAAAATAGCAAAGCATCATGGAGGCAGTAGGCAAGTAATGTGACTGAAGTATGCCTGCACACTGGGACTCCTGCAGAAAGTTGATACATACTTTGGGCGTTGTTGGCGTTTAGGTCTCTCTCCAGTCAGTCTTGATGTCTTTGCTTTGCCTCTTTGATAACAGCTTTTAGTCTTCTCTGGTAGTTTGCAGTCAGTAAGAATTTGTCACCCTAGTTTTGTCCTGCACATTTCTCTTTGTCAGTCCTTGCTGGCAGCTTTTTGGCCAATTCAGCATGATGAATTGTCATCCACTTGGTTGTAGAGAGTACATGCTCTGACCGGCTGTTCCCCTACGAAAACATAATCAAGAGTAACTAGTGTTTTGACTACGGCTGCCCTGACTGATACGTTCCATTAACATGTGAAACTGGACAGGAAAGAGCTGAGTGAAGTGTTTAAACTTGGATGTATTATTTAACTTCAGTTCTTGGCACAGCTTTGGGAAAGCCCCTGCAGCTTTCTGTTGTAGTATCCATGAGTGCCCCCATTTTTCTTCTCATTTTCTTCTTCTCTTCTCCTCCTCTTCCAAAACCAAAAGACCAAGGGCTCCATTTGGACCTTTTTATTAAGGCCACTGTTTCCAAGAACAGGTTATGTTGAGAGAATTTGTGTCTCACTGCATTTAAGAAACATGTTGCTTTTATGCCATATATCCTAAATGTAATCTTAGTCCGATATAAGATAAGAATCAGACCAATATTGTTTCTCTTGTTGGTTGGTTTCTTGCCACTATGGAGCTGTGAATCTTTGGTTGCAGGCCTGAATGTTGCACTTTATGAATTAGTGGTGATTCTCATTTGTGTGAGACACTCAAACAAGCAAAAGAAAACAAAAGAAAACAATACAAAACAAAAAAACAGATCTTAAACAGCGCAGATTGGTGGTCACACCTCCTGCGATCTAGTGTTTAACACCAGAAGCCTCCTTGGATGTCTGCTCAGCTGACTCCTGTCCACCCAGGACTGTAACCACAACATGCAGAGAAGCTCCACCATCATCAACAGGGTTTCTTACAACACTGAGATTTCATATCATATGGAACTCATTCACACAGTTGTGTGCAGAGAGAAAACCTACTGCACAACTTCAGCAAAATCAAGAAGCTGAAGCTGTCATGAACATCATACATCTCCATCCCGTAAAAGAAATGACTTAATTTCTTGAGAAAACCTAAGAAGGCTACATTCTTGTGCCTATTCTTATCAGATTTTACCGAGGAGCATCACTGGAGCATCACACACTGGGCATGGGATGTGCACCATGCTGGACTGGAAGGTTGAGCAGCAGCAGGTGATTAAAACTTCCCAGAACATCTCTGGTACCCATTTACTGAGTACTGGTGATTTTGATGGGATGAGGTACCTGCACAGAGCCCAAAGGACATCAACAGACTAAACCCACCTCAGTCTGCTCACCCTGATGCTGCCTGGAAAGGGTAACAGAGGTATCTGCCATCGTAATGCCAGACTGAACGGCAGCCTTCATGCACAAGCTGTGAGACTTTTTAAGCTATCCCTGCTCTCAATGTAAAATTAGTTTTTCTGTTTTGATGAACTTAGTTTGATTACATTTATTCAAACTTAGCTAAAACTAAACTAAGCATTAGAGAACTACAACTCTACATCATCACACAACCATGTAAAATAACCAATAGCTGATCTTGAATCTTGGAATCTGTTGTGTATTTACAATGATATCAGTTGTGCCGATTTATGTCATTGTAACAGTTTATTGTATATTATACGGTCCATATTCTACAAGAAGTGACAAACAATACCACACAGAGGGACAGTGGGAATCTGAGTAACAGGACCTTTCGTTGGATGACTCAGCCAAACACAGGCAGTGGGCATGCACTGAAATATCTGCACACACACTCCCACCCACAGCTTCCAACACAGACATTTTCATCAATTAATCATTCTGGTTTTGCACAACTCCCTCATAGTGTTAATCAGATTTCCAGCCTCTGTGACGCTTCTGTTCCTTTACACTGACTACATTTCCTGCTAGCACACTTTGTCCATATCATTTGTAAGTGAATGTCATAAGTTTGCAGTGTCTGTGTAGAGTTTAGCTATAAAGAGGGTGGATGTGTGTGTGTGCGTCATTCACACACACAGGGCGACAGCATCTTTCTTCCCTTTGAACATGCTGTTTTTAGCTTATTTGACATACAAATTGAGTTACCACAGAAAGCTGAAAGCAAAAGCTGACTTATGTCATGATCTGGGATATCACTGCTTTCCCTGTCAACACAAAAAATAACTTCTTAGATTCAATCATTCTGGAGAATATTTCTGAAAAAAAAGGAATTTAAAAAATTGATAGGGAGACCATTTGAGAGAAAAAAATAGTAGTCTGTTCATTCTCAAGTTTCATCGGTGTTAGAGCTATTTTTGTCTGGGTTGTTGTGGTCGCCACAGTAGGTGGTGCATATAGACAATGGCTCATGTAAGACATAAGAAGAAGAGTCGATTACTCGACGGGTGTGCTGCTTACCAGGAGAGGCTCACAGGTTTTCGACCGCTGTTAAGTGGCCTAACTCTGAGCCTTTGTGTTTTTTTGCATACAATTCATGGTCAATATAAGTGTGTGTAGTTTAATGAAAGCGTATTGTTAACGGGATTGGTGTGACCTTAAAATAAATACGCTTTGAGCAAGACTGGACGTCTAATTCATTGGAAATGCCACAGACGTTGCGTCAGTTATTAGTTCCCAGTAGCAGCCCCCTAGTGGCTTAGGTTTTTTGTTTTGCCGAAAGATCAAGTCACTACGTTTAAGTTAAAAAACTGTTTCCCAATCATGCACAGAGAGTATGAGTTACAGCGGACCAACAGCACAGTACTGAACAATAGAAAGAAACTGCAAGAACTAATGTGACTGATTAGTGCTAACAGGTTTCAGAGGCAGCCATTATTCTTTCCTCTTCAGTTTGTCTAAGATGTGTTAAGATACATGCAATTGATAAACGTAGGGAAAGTACAATTGCCTCAGACTTGGACAGGATTAAATATATTTTGTTACATTTTATTACTGTGGGAATACTGAGTTTCTCCAGAATCAAGCATATTTTAATGTTTAGCTGGTTCTGCTGGATCCTTGTGGTAGCTTGGTCAGCTGTCCTGTTCCACCCATGTGGAGACATCTCAGGGCACTATGACTGTAGAGGAATTTCCAAAAGCACGACAGGATTTGTAAGGCTAACAGTTTTCTCATCTCAGCAGTCACTGCCAGTCCTTTCAGTCAACAATTATAGAAGTACTCTTTTTGCATGTATTTTTGCCTTTGCAGGGGCAACAGCTGAGGCCGGCATTGTATGTAAAAACAAATAGTCTGCAAAAATTGGAGAGACAGTATGTTTCTCACTGGAAATTATTCAGTGGAAAGAAAACCCATCAATTTACTTCCACTTTTCCAAAGATAAACGTAATACATTTTATTAAATTCTTTCAAAGTCTCAACAGTATATACTAAATGAGTCTAGACTGACACTAATAAAAATTCAGCTGTTTCACAGAGTCTCACAGCCTTTAGGCATTAATTTAACCTATGTACTATAATCAAGTGTATTGATTTATATTATGTGCTACACACTTGAACATAAATTTATTTTGAATAAATGTAAACTTTTGCTGGTACAAACTGAAACAGAATTGCTTTGATTATCATCACAGTTCCTCCTGCAGTTATAACTATTAGAATTTGTCATAACTAAAAGAAACAAAAGGCTCTTCTGCTTCAACATCACAAGAATGAGTCAATTAGTTAGTTATACAAGTTATTTTTAAATATCTACCATTCTGTCATTAGTAAACACAGAACTCTGAATGCATCTGTTTGTGGGTGTGTGTGAGTGTTCTGCTCAGTTCTGGGCTGTTGTGCTGACCGAGATACACAGTGGCCCGTCCTTTGCTGTGGATTAGTGACTGTAACACCGTGGATGCGGGCGGGAGTGCAGTAATCTATTGTGGTAATCTTCTGCCAATGTGCTGAGGGATCATTAGCCAGATCATGGGATCAGATTTGGACTGGATTTAGGCAACTGCCAGGTGTTGGTCTGGTGTGCTCAGCAGTCTATGTGTGTATGCATTAAACACAAGGTTAACAAGTTACATAAACATGTTTGTCATTGGATGGAAACACTGCAGCGGACTACAGGCACAGCAGAAAGACTGTGATGAATGACTGTGTGTGTCACAGTTGTAAATGGATTCTTACATAATGGTTTATTGCCTCTTTCATTTGGATGTATCCAGTGTCTGCATTACAGCTGCTGAAGGTCACTGTGCTGGATAGGGTTGCCTGCTAAGTGGAGGCTGTTAGAGAAGCAGGCTGATGCACATAGTTTGGAAATTAGATTTTCAATCAACACACATGGGTTTAATGGTTAACTGCCACATGCATTCATTATCTGAGTTGACGGAAAGCATTTCCACAGCAAATGTGGCAATAAAGTCAGTACACTAAATTTCAAAGATGTGCTGACTGACAGTGATGGAAATAAACAACAAATAAATGCAATTATAAGCTACTTTCAAATCAAGCCTGAAATGTTTAATCAGGATTAAAACTTCCAGGCTTCAGGCCTTAAGTCACAAACAATAATGTTATTAACACATGTTTACATTTTGGTTTGTTTCTATTTGAGGACATTTATTCTTCCCAGGGCTGAAAGTAGTTTTAAAAGCTTGCCGATACTACGACCGCAACCTTCATCGCTTTGTAATGTTCAACTCTCCTTGGATTTATGCATCCGTGAAAAAAGTTTCTGTATTTTAACACCTGCATTGACCAGAAGGAAATTAGAAACACTTGACATTGTGTTTAGCAAAAGATTTATTTTAGTGGTTATTAATCATTCTGTCCCACTGCAAACGGCATTATTAAAGTCTTTCTATTAAAGTGTGGAGGAAATCAAATGTCCCAAACAATAAATCAAATGCACCCTTTCGCAGGCACTGTGTTTAGGAAGAAAGAGAGACGTGTACATGCAGTAATGTACCACTGAGTTAAGAGGAGTCCCTAATTGCCTAACACACAGCCTGCCTGAGCTGCTGTCTGTGTTGCTGGAATAAAACAGGATATCCTGACACATCACAATATATTCTGCTACATGTTTTACTCAGGAGATTTTCAACAAAACGCCTGCCTGCCAAAACCCCACAGCACTGGATATCAGTCAGCTGCAGTGTGTAAGCGCGAGCTGCGCTAACTTTAAGTGGCGGTAATTAAATGAATGGCAGCTGGGCTCCATCCGGCAAGGATCAAAACACAGCATGGATGGTTCACTTCAGAATGACTTAGAAGGAGATCCCGTGTTGTAAGGCACAAGCTTAGCAGATGTGGTTTTCAGTGTGCTTTTCGAGGGGCAGCTCCTTAACCTCTTTCCTGTACCAGGTACTGCCACTGAACCTCTTGGTTCTACCTGATTTTGGACTGCACCAGCCTACTTTCACCCCTGTTTCTTTCCCACTTCAGCTGTTGAATTTTTTCCAGTGCCACCTCTTTTTAGTCTGTCCAAAGGTCAACCTACAGACTTTTCCAAGCATCCCACACCTAGACTTTTGTTCCAGCTCTAAGACTGCCAACTTAGAGTGCCAACCAGACTTTACTACTCAGTCTTCAGTTACCGCCCCTGTTACTGCCTGATTTTTGGACCACGGTTGCTGTTAAGGATAAACATTGAACACTAACTTATGACTTGGGAAACTGGGTCTGTGCTTTGTTTTAATGTTTTCTTGGTGGAAGAATCTGCCATGATGCCACATTGCTCATATTGGTCATATTGGTCTCCATGAGCCATATTTACAAAATGATGCATTATCATACATGAGACAGTAAATTTCTGCTGTTTTGTTTGGCTCTCTTAAGAGCTATGTGACATGATGAGTAGTTGCTGGCGAGTGAAGAGCCAGCTCCTAAAATACACTTGATCTGCTGTCCAGGCATATTCAGTGTGATGCTTTATTGTTCTGTATCCATTTGTTATACTTTTGCTTTTGTCTCCTCCCTGCTCTCTGTGTCTCCACTTGTTGCATCTCAATCCTCTTTTCATCTACTGTCATCTGTTCTTTTATTCAGCATGCTCCTTTGCTCTAGTTTTTTTTAAGTGCAAATTGTCAGGCCATTTGTTCTGGTTTGTTCTTTTCCATCTCCACTTAGGGACATTCTGTCATTTTTAACCCATACTCTTAAATTGTCTTGTCTGACCTTTCTTGTGTCTCTCTTCTTTTTTCCCTCCAGCTTTTGGTCCCATTTCTCTTTAGCATCTCTCCATCTGTGCTGAGATTTTTTCCCTGGCAGCAACTCAGTGATGGAGAGTATGATCACATCTGAGCTAAAGAGAGCATAGAAGTAAATCAAGCCAGAGAGAGGGAGATGGAGCTTAAAGCAGACTGTGGATTATAACTGATAGATGCCCGTTTAGGCCAAACAGAGGGTTGCATTAAAGACTTTATGAGGACGTGGCCTTAGTTTCCTGGATGACATTGTGTGTTTTGCCCTAAGATGTCAAAGTGGCAGGGGAAACATGTGCATGCATGCACACACGGGATTAGCAAGGGCAGCCACAACAACACCAAATTTTCCAAATGTCTGTGCCGCCCCAAAGCATCACTCACATCCATGGCTTCCCCCGCCTGGCTCTCTTCCCCTAAATACCCGCTGACCTGCTTTCTTTAAGCTCGTCTATCCAGCCTCGTCGCTGACCAACTTAATAAAAAAGACATTTTTTTGGGACAGCTATGGGAAAAAGCAAACAAGCAAAAGGGCCTTTATTGGAAACACTGACCTCGCTGCCTCTCTGTGTCTGTCTACTTGCTGGTAGTTGTAGGGATTTTTTAAATTGGAAATCAATGCATGTTTGTGTTGTAAATGGAACGAAGCAACAGCTTTGAGTTTTTCACCCTCCTTTTATCTGTCTTTCTTTCTCGCGTCATGTTTTGCATGTAGCTGCCTTCTGGTTATTGGGAGGAGAGAATATGTCTATGTTGTAGATGTCTTACCACTGTCAGTGATGTTAGAGTTGTTTCACACCTTCAACTTTCCTTTCCACTTGGAAAAGTAAATTCTCTTTTCTTTTTTACCTCATGCATGGCTGTATTCACTCTTTATGTGTCCTAAGAATCAAGACGTACCGGACCCTGAGCCCGCCTCAGATCTGAGCACAGGACAGAGTGGACTTTGTTTATTCTTATTTTGTTGACAATAGATTAGGTGTTAACTACAGGAGGTCCACATAGACCTGTGAGTCAGAGGGCTGCCACAGCTTGTTAAAATATGAATCACTGTTCACATTTGCCAGTCACATTAAAGTGATATTACTAAGTTAGGAAATGTTCAGAGTAAAACCACAGACTGTTGATCATGTGTGAACTGAGTGAGGCAGTAAAACAGAGTCATTGGGTGACTGTAAAATCTGATTTTCCATTCAAAACTCACATGGCTGTGGCCCTCAATGCTTTCTTGTTCATTATGTTGGATGATAATGTCAGGTTACTGCTATGTCTGTATGTCTTTTACACAGCTGTTCACACACACACACACACGCACACACACACACACCCACACACACACACACACACACACACACACACACACACACACACACACACACACACACACAC
>JAQNCA010000005.1:2895868-2936227 GCA_029783725.1 Acanthurus tractus | reverse complement strand
TATATATATATAACCTTATGTGTTTATATGCTATTTATAGTACAAATGTAAAAGTGCAGCACTCAGTATAAACTCAAAGGGAAAAAATATCACCTCTCCATGATTTTTTTGTGTGAGAAATCCTTCTCATCAAATGCACACAAAATAATTTTGTAAAATGTCAAGGATATAAAAAAAGGGTTATGTGAATTGAGAAATGTCTGCACTCCTGCTGCTTTGCATCTACATGAAAGTGAAGCCTCTAGGTATTTAATTGAAGTCGGGTCAAAACATTAAAATGTAAATATGGTGCTACCATTAATACACCTATGTCTTTGTTGAAGTTACTGTGGGAGATGTGCTTTGATGATCAGTGTTGCTGATTTGACTTTTTTATCCCTCGCTGACAGAGTCCGGTTTTAGCATTATGCATTATGACAAGCTGTCACAACTGATATGGCACGCTCTCAACATCATATTTGTGTGCATGTGTTTTTGTATAGACCTGTGTGTGGGTGTGTGCATGTGTTTGTGTTGTATGTGATAGTGTTAGCTTGTGTTAGTGTGCAAAATGTTGCATAACACCCAAATTTTAAAAGGATATTTGACTGCAATCACATTGCCTCTTTGGTAGGAGAGAAACATAAACTGAAATTTGAATGGGTGATTTGGCTGTATTACATTTGGCTATATTGGCTGTATTTAAAAAATACAGTGACTGCCATTATGCGTTAGGTAACACAGTTCACATTAACTTTACACATCAGTTTGTATTTAAGTACCTTCAGCTTGTTTCTCTTGTGTTTAGTCAACAGAGTAAGACATTTACAGCTACAGATACATTACACAACGTCTACTCCAACAACTGCTACAAAATGGAAATGGTTAAGATCCTGGTGGTGCCCCTTAAAGATTATATTAAGCAGTGTATATCTCAGAGAAAAGTGAGACTTTTCAGTTTTGGTAAATGTAAAGTTCAACAGCATGAACAGAGATGAGCCACAGCACCACTGTGTTTTATCTTAGCAACTGTACCAACCAATGTGCATTGATTTCTAACACATGTTAGGAGGTTGGTTTTATTGACGATGTTACTGGTAAGCGAGGCTAAGAGCAGAAAGGCTAATTAAGTCTCTAAGATGTGATTTAATCACAACATACCATGCCTGTCGTGATCAATTGTCCCATAACTGTTACATAATCAGAAAAAGAGTGTATGACCCTGGATGTGAATGTTTATTTGTATGTTTCTGGCTGCCAGTAAAGTACAGTGAATTACATTGAAGTATCATATATCATTACATGGTTAAACTACATTTGGATAAAGTCATGTATGTGTGAATTTGTACATGGGTCTCTTACTTTATCTATTAGAAGCAATTTAACCTAGTAATTTTGTTCATGTTGAAATTGATGTTTTTCCTACCACACATATAAGCTGTTTTTGTATGTAAATGATTTCCTGGACATCTGTTAATTTATTAAAAAAAAAAAAAGCTTACTGTCAATAAAATTTTAGGGTTGTGCAAACAGGCTATCAAAAAAGCAAAAGATGGAACCCATATGCAGATGAAATATGACAGGGAGGAGTTGATAATAAGAAACGTGTGACAGTAATCTTGGCCTAACAGACAATCACAGACTGCAAACATACCAGGGTAGGTTGTACAGTAATAAAACCAAAGGAGTGAAAAGAATTTCAAAATAAAAGAACAAACTATAACCTAAGAATGCATGGCTGGATATGGCACAAACCCAATGAGCTTTTAGGAGAAAGGAGGAAAAGACATACAACCTGTCTGCATCAATGGAACTGGGGTTGAATGAGTGACAGTGTTTTCATTTTTTATTGCTGGGAATCAGAGTCATGTGACCATAACACACTTCCATCCTGATAAACCCACCCCCTAAAGAAGACCCTTCAAACTTGAAAAGACAAATTCCAGAACGCTCTGTAGTGGGTAATTTAAATCACAAAGTACATCATTTGTACTCGTATACCCAGCGTTAGTGATATGTGTTTGAGGTTCCCTGCATGGAGACCAATGCATACTGAAAGACAGGACTCACCTCAACCACAGCATGTTCACACTTCTGCTGTCTTGCAACAGGTACAGAAGTTTCAGCTGCTGTACCACCAGACTACAGGCGAACTGTTTTCCTTAAGGTGTGACATCCTCCAATTCATCCTCTGTGCTCTACCTCATAATGTAGTTTATAACAAAACTCATTATTCATTCATAGATTTATACACATTTTGTTTTATGTGTAGCATAAATGTACCACGACCTGCATTTTATTTTCTCCAATCCCGTGTTAGAGAGTGAATCTTGTTTCTTTGCTTCTTGGACTTCTGTGTAAAATTTCGGGCTAATTTCAGTTGCACTTCCTGTGAAGCACTTGCACATCAACATATCAAGCTTTGTGATTTTAGCACATACTAAAATATAATGTGTTTAATGTAGCATGTAATAATATCACTTACAACAATACTAATAAACCACCAAACATAAACTTTTACGACACATTCTCACTCCCAACTCGTAAGAAACAGAAACATACACACATGCATAGGACCAACTTTTTCACACTTTTTTATGCACCAGATAATCTTTCCCTGACTTTGCGTGATGCACGTGGCCACAGTTAAGTTTAGGGAAAGGTTGACTTCTGCCTTCAGTAGGACATGATCTGTGTGACCCACCCCTCCACACTGGCCTCTGGCCCTTTTTGGAGTTTTTCTATCTTTCTACTGTGTTGAGTGGTGGTATGTGCATCTAATATCACCCCAAATGGTTTTATGTTAAAGATATAATGTATAATATAATACAGAGATAATGAACACCCAGTGCATTTCATAGGGATGCTAAATGGGTACCAAGAGCTTCAAATTGTGAGGCCAAGGGGTCCTGACTAAGCTGTTGTATGTAAGATGGGGGAAATAATGGGTTGACCACTGACATGGTGGCTGGTATGCCAGTGATTGTGTGTATATTGTGTGTGCAGTATATAGAACTTCTGCACATAGACAGTGTCAGGTTTTCTTTTTTTTTGTGTCTGTATAATTTTCTATTTTTAGCATGAAATCACCTGCACCTAATGCAACCCTGCTCTTTAAAAACAAGGCAGGGCTACACAAACAGACAAGTTGACCACAGCAAAGAGAATTTAGCTGAATTCACACAAAATCTAACAAAGTCACCTTCCTGCAGGGTTGTTTTTCTGTTTTGCTGTAGAAGTAACTGTGTATGGAAACTCTAAATAGGCAAATCGAAAAAAAACTGGTAACCAGCTTTCTTAGTTTGATCTCAGTTGTTTTCTTCCCTGTGTTTATGACTTAAATACAAATGGAAAAAAATACCTTTCCAGGATAATCTCTCTGAAACAGTGTTCACACTGCAGACACAAGTGACCCAAATATGATCTCTCCCCCAATGTGACTCAGATCTTATATTTTCATGATGGATACACGTAAGATTTTTTGGGAATGCAGCCTCAGTCTGGACGGCTGTGTGACCACAATCTAAATTTGTGTAACCTAAATCCCTGCCTGCTGTAACTACCCTGAGGTAGCTTCATGTTACCATCCCACCTCTCCCAGCTCCAGTTTGGCATCCACACACACACCTCTGCACAGAGGTGGCAGCCATGGCTTCAAAAAAGCCACAATTAAACATTTCACTCTCTTTATCTTCATCCTCCTAGTTATCATCTGCTTGCATATTCACCTGCCTCCACTGCACTGCTGCAAGATACCAAAACCTTGAATGAGAAAAGGGATGTTTTTAACTTTAATGTTACTATTAATAAGAAATAAGTCATAAAGAGATAGCCTTTTATTTTATCATGCAAAAATGTTGGTAATTGTTTGGCACTGCATGGTATGATGGTATGGTAGAGTTTTAGATTAGATATGGTTGGTAGTTGATGTTTGGGGCAGGAACAACACTCAGCTTACCTCCAGGAGTAAGCAGGCCAGGATCCAAACCACCAGAGCCCCCAACAACCCCCAGAGCAGGACAGACCCAGCTATGTTAAGTTTTAAAGCCACAGAGACCCTTTTACACACCTCCATCTTTACAATTCATGCCTCTATTACTGCAATGGACTTTTCACTTGCCCTGACAAACAAATCTATTAATGGTCTCGAGGCTATACAGCATTTTGTAAACAGGCTTTAAAATAAAATCAAAAGACATGATTGCATCAAAGCAGCAGTTGCTCAGGTAGTAGAACAGATTGTCCACTTATCTGAAAGTCAACGGTTTGATACTGTGTCCTCATGTGGGCATGTCGAAGTGTTTGTGAGCAGTTACTGAAACCCAACATTTCTAAACCACAAATACCTTTTATGTGCATCCGTGTTCCTGATGAGCAGGTTGTCACTCTGTGTAGGAGCCACCATCGTGGTTTATAAATGGATGATTGCTAACATGTTGTAAAGCACCTTGACTCCTCAAAAAATAGAATTGCTTAAAAATTGATTGCTTTAACTGTTTTGCGAGGCTCTTTGTGGCCCTTTTACCCATTATATATGTGACCTGTAAGTACCATACTCAGGGGTAAGTATTTTTAGATCTTCAAGTCTTTTGTCTGTTCCAGAGGCTCAGCTGAAAGCTAACATTGAGGGACAGGGTCCTGAGACTCTGGACCAGTCTGCCTAAAAAAATTAGGTCAGCTGAGACAGTGAATCTCTTTCTTCGCTTGATTTCCTAAAACTAATTATAATCAGAACGCTTTACCTGACTGTACTGCTTTTTGTAACGTGGATTTTAAAAAGTTCCCTGCTATCATAATTGTTGTTATTTTTATTTATTTATTTATTTTTAGAGAACGCTGAGTTGCAGTCCTTCTTGTGCGACATGAGACACTTGAACCAAACGAATAACTGGTTTTGTTTTGGGGTTCAACGAGGGAGCTTTTATCATTGAGCAGAACAAAGCTTAAGTCTCTTTACTGCTGGATCCACTGTGTTGCCTACAAAATATTTACAACAACAGACTTAAATTAGACAGATGTGACAGAGCACATGCAGGGACACAAATAAAAACACATGCAAACTGTTATTTCAATTTCCATGAGGGACTCATTGCCTCAGCTGTGTTGCTGGTTTAATTTTTCTGAGCCTGAAGACTTCATGTGGTTTTATTTGTATGGCTGCATGCACACGCACAGATAAAAGCACACATACAAATGCTGGCTCAGGGCAATTTTATGCTCATTCTCTGTGGGAAAATGATTGATTGATACTGCTCTCTGCTGTGAACATGACACAAATATCCATCTATGTGTGAGTGAGTGAGTGAGTGAGTGTCTGTGTGCCTTTGTGTGACTCTAAGAGGCTTTGCAAAGAAACAGGCATTAAGAAACTGTAAAATTTATTGTGAATTACGATTCTATCTGTTTCCCTGAACAGAACAAACGTGCAGAGACACACTCCTATCATCATTTGTCCTCTTACTGTATCCACACGTTTTTGTGTGTGTATGACTGTCTGCGCCCAAATGTGTGGGTGTTTGTAGCTTTTTTAGCCAAAGGGAAGGTCAATTCCTCTGAAGGTGAGATCTGACATCGATAGCAATCACTGAACAATGGAATATTGTGATCATCGTGATTAATTTATGGAAGAAAAATAATTATAATAATATGCATCTTTTTCTTGTGATGATAATGGACTCAAGGAGTCAAAATCAGGAGCAGGTGATCTTTGGACAGACACCTCCTCAGGTGACAAAACATTAAACTTTTAAAGCCTCGGCATTACAACAAATGAGCTTGTTTATTCTGGCAAATGGAATTTATTGAAACAATGCATGTTCTGAGATGTAACTAACAGGTTTGATTACCAAGAAAAATTAGTGACTTAAAGGGAAATCTAAACAAGTGCGAAAAATCCATCAATCACTTGTTCTGGTTGAGAGACCCCACTATTACGGCGGTCAATAATCATTACGAGACTTAGATTTATTTAGAAGTAAATAATTCTAAATCCCAGTCTTCAATGAAAAGCTTCGATGAGCAGGTCAGTCTCTTTGAGAGCACAGTAAACTGTTTGTTAGTCATGGCTTTGTTGTTGGACTGGTTCACAGCTGCATTAATAGTTTAAATTTCATTTTTACTTCTTGTCCCTAGGTAAACATGCCGGAGCTAGCCTTGTTGCGCTTTGTGGTGTTGGATGATGACTATATCGGAGACGATTTCATTGGACAGTACAGTGTGGCTTTTGAGTGCCTTCAGCCCGGCTACCGCAATGTGCCCCTCCTGGGCCTGGCAGGAGACCCGTTACCCCACACCAGCCTGTTTGTCCATGTGGCGATCACCAACCGCCGAGGAGGCGGGAAGGCCCAGCGACGAGGTCTGTCAGTGAGGAGAGTGGGGAAGCGAGGGCGGGAGTACGTCACCCTGAGACACACTAGCATCAAGGTAGTTGATGAGACTTTCAAATCAGCGAGTGCACCCCTCAAAGAGGCAACAGACCTGCGGGAGGAAGCTCAGGTGAGAGGCAAAATGGCTTGGAATTATCCAGCCATTGATAGAACACTCTGTGTGAATGACTGTCCCAGGAAGAAAGAGCGGAATAGAAGGCAAGCCAAAGAGGTGCAACTGTATACAAAATTTATGAATAGACATGAGATAACCCCAATTTGTTTTGGGGTTGCTAGCGGCACAGGATATTCCACACACCAGTCTCTTAGTGGTTTAATTTGAAATTTTGTCATAAAGAAAAGAAAGGAAATTAAAACTTTTCAGAGATGATTTTGGATTTACAGAGTAACCAGAACATTGTTCCCGGAAAAGCAGCTCAGACACTTTTTCATTTTTTTAATTGTCAGTGCTTAAAGCAGCACAAGCACAGTCCCATTCACCTTCATTGTGCTGAGGTAAAGCAGATGTCTCTGAGACAGAACCAGCACCAGCAGGGAACAAGAAAAACCATCTGCATTTCATAGGTCAGAAGTGAGCAAGAACATGTCTGTTTATGTTGGAGATTGAAAATAAGGGCAAAATTTTCCTCACCACTTTGTGTTTAATCGGCTTATATGGATAACCCAAGTTAAATTAAGAGCTAATAACTGAGTCAGAGCAAAATGTGTGTCACTCTGCATTTGTATGAAAGCTTTGTTGATAAGCTGTCTGGTTTTGAGGTTGGATAAAAGTAGCTTACATGATGATGCAGAATTCAGACTCAACCTGAGACTTTTCTGTATGGTAAAAAAAAGAGAGAAATTGAGAGGAGAAGGACAGCCGGTGACAAAGAGCAGTCAGAGAGAAGGTGGAGGAGGATTATAAAGCATCTATAAATACAAGCAAAAAATAGAACCTGTTTGCACAGCACCCACTATCTTATCACTGAATACAAACAATCTGTGAAAGGCGGAGGTGAATAGAATCCTCATACAATATGGATCTGTTTTAGAGTTTTATGTTATGAAATAAATATTTAATACATATTTAAAATATGTGGCCACGCCTGCATTTTCTAGTTTCAACAGAACATGATTCTCCTGTATCCGCCAGTAAAAATGCACTCGTGGCTAAAGGAGCTAAGTGGCTAAGGAGCAAATCCATGAAAAACTGCTAGAAAAAAATCTGTGCATATATATTTCATTAAGGAAACTATATGAGTACTTTAAAGCAAAACACATTTTGGGAAATTGGTGCTTCATTTCCTTGACTAAAGTGAGATGAGAGGATCCCACTGTCTTTTCAGCATACAGCAGAAATCAGGATCTAAAATTAACAAACATACTGTATCCTCATTTCTAAATCCATACAATGCAAGAGGGGCAATGCAAAAGGACATTTAGTGGTTTAAGAGAGTGTCTGCAGTAATATCTCAACTAGCAGAAGTTTGTCTATCAACCTGGCACATTTTCATTTGACTTTTACTGGTAACTTTCAGTTACTTGGTGCAACCTTCTGGAGAGGCATTGTCCCTGCTGGTTTTTACTCACTAGTATTTAGTGACACAGTGTTGCTAGAAAACAGTTCTGCTCATTTGTTTGCAAAATAACTGCATTTTTTAAAAGACTTGTCAGTATAGCTGGTACAGAAATGTCTATACGGGAAGTTAAATCCCTGCCTGCTAATATATCAGCCCACCCCAGCAATCTCACCCCAGCAATCTGTCAGACACCCCACTCAAACCACCAGGCATTAACACGCTCTGTCCCACACAGAAACACATTCACTCATTCACAAACAGCTTTTAATCTGCCTGCTCAACCTCATTGTCCTTTGCCTCAGAGTTGAACTCTGTCCTCCTCTCTGTCCCTGTCTCTCTGCCATGAGTCCAGCTGTGGGCTCATCTGCCACAGTCAGTTAACATTCATCATGCCTATTGCTGTATACCCATCAAACACTTCCACACAGGTTGGGTGTGATAATTGCTGGTCCAGCTGGGGCTCTGCCAGGTGGCAAATTGTGTTCAGTTAAAAAGAAAAGGCTCCCATTCTACTGCTTGTAGGCACAAAAGTAAATAATTTTCCCAAATAGCATGAAATGTTTAACCCAAAATGATTCATACGTTTTTTGTCCAGACCTGCTATCTAACCCACTTTTGCCTCCTGACACACCTGCAGCGGTTAAAGAGCACTTTAAGTGCAGAGATTTTCCTGTTCCACATATATGCCATATTGTCTCAGTTTTGCCAAATGCGCTTAAGCTAAGGCTGATTTGACTGGATTAAAGGCAGCAATGACTGCCATATTGATTTAATTCACGGGGGAGACAGCAGATGACAGGGGAAAGGAAGGGAAGTGAGTGTGTGTGTGTGTGTATGTTTGTTTGTTTGGTGTGTGTCATCCTCTCTGACCTTTCCCAGCTTAGTTTTACAGCCGGAACTGTACATCTGATCTAATGCTATTTTCCCTCTCCTCTCTTTCTCCTCGTTTTTATCCGTCGTCTTTTGCCATCACGCTGTTTTCAGAGCACCACTGCTAGTTTCAAGGAGCAGTGTGGGCTCCCCACAGTGGCCAAACTGAAGCAGTGTATCCAGAGCTTGGCCACAAGGCTGCAGAGTCCTGAGGGCACCATGGGGGCCACCATGGTGCTGAAGGAGGGCTACCCGTGTCTGGAGCCCCTGGTCAGCCTCTCAGAGCCGACTCGAAAACTGCTCACTGCCTATGATACGGTCAGTACAAACAAGTATCATGGAGAGCACAGAGTGTGCTTACAGGGAACACTGGTTTACCTCCCTCATTGTGTTGGCGAATGCAAAAGTCAGACAAACAGTTGAAACATCCAAACTATGTCGACACAACAAATTTTGATTAATTTTGATTATTTATGATGAACCAATTTCTTATAAAAGAATCAGAGCAATCATCTCCCAGTGAATGACTTTGTAATCATTGACCCTGAATTGTAACTTTACAAACACTTTGTAGTGTCTGCCTGTCTCTTTTAATAGAGGTCTATATTTAAATTATCAAGCTTCTGACTATAAATAAAAATGAATCTGACTTTAATAAAAATGGCTGAGACATCATCAGGATAATGGTCCACAGAAACAATGATTTATAAAGTAATAAATTAGTGATAAAATCACTATAAACAGGGACAGTCCTGAGGCAACCAAACATCAAGTTTAATGCCAGTCTTCAACATTGTAAGTGACTGAAATTGTTGCTTAATTACACAATGGCAGGCGTCTCTGTTTCTTGAGTTCACTGTGAAAACACATGATGTGTAAATTCATTAGCTTGGTTTACTCAAATGTTAGCTACTTTGCTAAATTTTCATAAAAAATAATCAAAATTAATTTATCAGAAGGTTTCAAGTTTGGTTTCAACAGCCACCACTGTATTAAAATGTGCACAGACAAACCCATATCCAAATCACTGTCCTAAGGCATTAAATATGAATGACAGAAAGACACTCTCAGCTGACATGATTGAAACAGTCTCTAACACAGGCTAGCAAAACACAGATGCACACATAGGCATTCATTTGTGTTTCTATGACTTCACAAGATATTACAGAGACTAACATAATTTTTCTCAAGACCTAACCAAACCCTACCTTTAACCCAAGTGTTCACCCGATACTGTGAATGACTCCGGTTGTTGGAACTTGTGTTTGGTCCTCATTAGGGAGGCAAGCCCTCACAATGTAACTGTTCAAACAGATTGATATTCACACTACATTATTAAGAACATTCACAGACTTCACTTGATCTCCCTTTTGCATGAGATCGGGACAATTTTTAGTTTTTAGCACAATGCAGCCATTACACCTACATGAACCTCACTCCGGAGGGATATTTTTTCGACTCCTCACATAAGTTTATGCTTATCAGTGATACTGATAATGTTTCAGTGTTAACCCAGTAAATGTTGGCCTGGCAGGTCTTTGCCATGAAGCTACAGATGCTGTGGTCCCCAGTCTTGGCCCTTTCTGGGCTCACACATGGCTGAGTCATCACACACCCTCTCTCTCATTGTCTCTTTTCTTTTGCTAGACTTGCTCATGGATATAATTATAATTTTTTAAAAATTAACTATTATTTTCTGTAGATTACTAATCGATAATTATTTTGTCCAGTCAGTTGTGAAGAACAAGAGATTCCTAAAGACATGTTGGGCTCTAATTTGGTGGCGGAGCGCAGGGTGGCGGAGCGTGGCGCACTTCGCGCAGTGGTAATGTTGTCTGGCAGACCACTGTGGGTGACGGGTGGGTGTGGTGGCGCACCAGGGGGAGGTGTCCACAGATTCAGCTTGGTGCACTGACAATTTTCACCAAAACCTGACAGGCAGGTTTCCAGAGTGTCGGACACATTTCAATGCAATGAACAATCACAACAACCACTATTTAATGTAACCGTCTGAACCAGCATATATATTTGTATCTATAGTAATTGTCCCGTCACATCTGATGTCAGATCAAAGACGTTTGTCACGTAATGGAAACTCAACCTGAAGGCAGCTGGAAGTGTGATGCAAACTAACTAGTTCACATCTCTCAGCCAACCACAAACAGCCACACATTAGATACAGAGTATATATTCTGCTTCTCTCATCTAATGAAATGAAAGAAAAGAAAAAAGAGAGAGACGCTCACTGAATAAATGTAAGTCAGTCAGTGTCTTAAGGATTTACCTGTGATTGCCCATATTTCTCTGTTTTAATCTTTACTCTTGACGTAATCTAAAAAGATGGAGTACATTATTGCAAGGAGGCTGAGGAGGAGATACTGGGAGAGAATATATATCACAAAGGTTCTGCTATTTGGCGATGACAGAGCAGAAATGCAGGTGGATCACAAGCATGATGCCTGGATTAGCCTGCTGCTGTGTTTGATGTAACTGTCACTTAATTTGTACTCATATTCATGACACAGGAACAGATTACATCTTTCCTCCCAGGTGGTCCACATGGGGCTGAGCATTGTGGCCTCTGATGTGGCCACCATGTGCCTTCTTTGCTCCAACTGAATACACAGTTTCTGAGGAGCTGGCCCTTTTCAACAATTGAGGCCCCCCAGCCATGGAGGGTCTAGCAGGGGGTGTTCAGTCTGATCTGCACACTGGTGGCAGTGACTGGTGGTATGCTACATCAGATGCCATCACTAGCTTTAGTCTCTCTGAAGAGAGACTCTCAGGCCACAGAGGCAGCTCAAGCAGGACGTGATGACCCCAAAGGCCATCTCTATCCTGACCCTACACATACCCGGTGCTGCATTAAAACAACTGTGCTGCTGTCTGTGGGTGAGAAAAGGGGATCATTGGGTATCAGATGCAGGGGTCCCTGTCCCTGACTTAAAGTCCATGGAAAAACCCTGATATAAAGGGAGAGGTTACAAGAGTTACAATAAAGCAAGAATGAAAAGGCTGTGTAGGCTATATTTTCTTAATCATGCTCAGACTGGTGACCCAGTAAAGACACTCTGAAAACGGGAGGGTTGTGAACTGAGGCGGGCCATCATGCATCCAAATTTGTAACCAGCAATTTGTGATTGTGAGCCATCTGTGAAGGCTGTCTAGGCTAATTTGCTAATAACAGCACTGAAGCAAAGATGCCAGTAATGGCTTTTTAAATAGAAGCAAGACTGTGCTGTGCAGGAACATGTGACCAATATGTTAAGTCGCTGTGCTTCACTATTAGTGAACCAAACAGCATGTGCCACCAATTACTCTGTGAACATGAGTTACAAATATTTTACTGAATGCTGATGCTGTGGAAGGACTTTCTATTCACTAAATCACCTTGTGTTCTCCCAAAGGTTCAGTGACTAGTACGTGAGTGCAGTCTACTGCACCGATGACCCCTGAGAATCCTGTTAAAAATGTCATTATTTATTTATTTATTTATTAGATTATTAATATAATGAACTATTGATATGCTACTTGATACTTTTAGAGAAAATACACACTGATGTGTATGATTTTATAGAAGTTTTCTTTTTTAGTCAGCATGGGCAAATGGCCAGGAAACATTGTAAACATATGCAACAGTTCAGTGAGAGGAAGAACAATTTTGGAAATAGAGCAGCTGACTGTTCTTGCTTAAATTTTCTGCATCACCAACTAAATGCACGTAGGTTACAGTTAAAAACAAACAAACAAACAAACAACAACTGAAAAAAACTAACAGAAAAGCATTGTGATCCATATAGTTTGCACAACTGTCATTGAATGGCTTTGTTTGGTGGCCTTGCTCTACAAGTTTCAATATATACCGTATTTCCTCTGCTGATAACCGGTATTGCTCATAGAGAATGTTGTCAAAAAAATGTTGTCTCCCTAAGAAAAGTGTTTACAATTCTGGTACCTGAGTCGACAGGAATTTCCAAGCACAGTGACAGCATTTCCAACAGAGCTTACCAGTGAAATTGCAGTGCTTTTAATAGCTGATTTGATGCTGACTCTCTAAACATGACCCGGTGTGGAGCAGTTCAGGTTTGCTGCATAAGTTACCATAGTGATCTAGCCAGGTTTAAGGAAAGCTGCCTTTGTGACACATACAAATTCTGCCTTTAGACTCACCATAAGTCACAAACACAGTAATCCTGCCTGTACACCCCCTCTGATTACCTGTGGTGCTTACAATAATTGTAACAAACATTTTGCATTTTGTTGGCAAAGATTTGTTGCAAACGATCATTCATATGTCCTTATTTAAATTGCAGTTACTAAATTAGCTCTTTTTCATCTCTTTTTGCTTTCTTTAATCAGATTGAAACAGCATTTAAAAATTGCAGCAAGTGATTTATGAATAAGTTCATCAAGAAAAATTAAGAATGACGGAGCCAATAACTTAGTGAGGTGTTGGCCCCAGTCTGGTGTGCCCCAGCACAAATTAAGCCGTGGTCACATCCAATCCAGTCCATTTTATTTATATAGCATGATTTAAATAAACACAAGGTGTCCAAAGTGCTGCACAGCAAGATAAAAATACAATAAGTAACACAGTGGAAGCACAATACAACAATGCAGTCAATAGGATAAAATAGAATAAAATAAGATGAAACAAAAAATAAAATCATCACATGACTTTGGCTTCATGCCAATCAGCCACCTGAGTTCCTAAGCCATGCCCTTTACTGGTGGACCCCATCGGACCCCATTTCTGTAAAAAAATGTGTGCATACGTACAGTTTGTAACAGCTTTATTAGTGAAATCAATATAATGGAAAGTAGTGTTTGGAAAAGACGATAAATCTCCATCTCTACCGCCAATCTATCATGTGATTCATGCATCATTTTACACTTGTCAGACCGCTGTCCCGATTACATTCATCTGTGCATGTAAACCTTAATAAATCACATCACATGCAAACAGTTGATACAAAATCTTCAATCAGAACAAAATTAGACAGAATGACAAAAACTGTGCATGTAAACCCAGCTTTTGTAGGGTTGTGTGTTGTTCTGCTGTCGTTCATCCCTGATCCTGTCATTGTTCCCTGTGCTCCTTGTGTCTGACTGGTTTGTTGTTTTGTTTTTATGTTTTTGTCATGTCTAGATTTTGTAGTTTTCTATGTGCACCTTTTGGCTCTTTCAGTTTTGTTTTGCTATAAGCATTTACAAATAAAGCATTTTGTTAGTTCTTACTTCGTCAGTTGTTTGCATTTGGTTACTCCTTTGTTTTGTACAAGACACACATTTCACTTTGTTCTTCAGGGACAACGGTAAACATTATGACAGAGGTGAAAAATCACTACAAGTCTGGCCAGTTTTAGAGCTGTTGCTATGTTGTTGTTGTTGGTGGCATGCAATGCGTGAGGTGGGAAATAAGCTGTTTTTAAAAAAATGTATATTGTCCTTTATTATTTTTACTATAAACTATGACCTTATTGATTTAGATATGAGGTCCCAGGGGGTCATCTGAAGGGGGCAACACTTGGGCACTCTATGCCAACTCATTTTAGAATTTATTCCCTTTGCACTTCCACTTACTATGCTCTCATGGACAGTTTCAGATGTGGTTGAATGGGCAAAGCAGCAGGGCCGTTTGACTTGTTGAACAAATTGATGTGAAGAGCAATTCAGAGGTCTTTTGATGTGCTGCGGATAAAAGGCTCCCACCTGACAGTGCATGAAAAAAGGTGTTCCCTGGAAGGTAGTCTTTGAAAACTGGACATGTGCTTGCCACCTCTTTGAATTTAACACCAACATGAAACACATATGGAACGAATTCAAACAAAACAGAGACACACATGGTCAGCAGCAGCACCTTCCAGTTAATGATATCTGTGATTTGCAGGTGTCTTAGTGTTTGCATACAAATTGATAGCAGAATTCTCAGTGACAAAGAAGATGTGTGTTTTAAGTTTTCCCATTTACAGTTTTTGTACAAAAAAAGGTATATTGCATACCATTATAATATGGGATTGATTTGCCCAGAGGGTGTCGTTAATAGTGGTAGAGGCTAGTATATGCATTGAACCACTGCAGTTTGACCCTGAAGTCAAAATAAATTATTACCAAGGTAATAATTTATTTTGTAATATTAATAATAATATTACCTTGGTATCACTCATTCAATACACACATTCTGTTGGCAGCATGCAATCAGTTTTTTATTGAAAGGCAAAAACTTATTTGTGCACTGAGGTTTAATGTAGAGTGTAAATATGGAATTTAGAAAGCTAAATTATCAAACACATTTTCATGATGCAAAGACAAGGCTGGTGAGTTGCTGCTGAAATAAAATTGATGTGCACTCTTGCTGTCTGTCACCTGCTACCATTAATCATTGTTGTTACTCTCACTCTCTTTTCCCCTTCCCCTCCCCTTTCTTTCTCTATTTGCCACCATGTCTGCCAGAAATTGAGGTAAAATTGTTTGCCTGCCTGGATAACCTGTGCCAGCAATATTTTCTCCAGTCAATTGAGTGCTGCCTTCCTTTGCTGCACAGGAGCCACCGGGAGATGCTTTAGTTGGATGGTGGGCGAACAAAGCACAAACTTCGATTCTGAAGACTGGGCTTTGCGAAATGTGTCCCAAGTGTGGTTAAGCTAAGGCTACAAAAAGGGTCAAGGAGAGACCGAAGTTAGTTAAAGATTTGCTTTAGTTCAAAATACTGAAAGGAAAACACATCTTGAGTTGTGCTTCAAGTCAACAGGGAAAAATTTTAGTATTTAACCAAGAGTGGCTCTTTTTAATATCTCAAACATATTCAGGTTTGAGTCCTGTGTTGCTCTATTTTTTTTTTTGCTACAATTGCTGCAACCTTCAAGGAAGAGGAAGAAATGAATGGAAGTCTGATTTACTCTGATAAACACTACTTGGAATGGACAGACGCTTCAGTAAAACCATCTTTCACTGTGTCTCCTGCAAACCTTTATGTTAAAAAAGGACTCTGAGACGTCGGTATGCTTGATTTGACTGCTTAATGGTGTATCAGAAATCTGATTCAACACGGTTTTGTGAACCCGACCTTGCCCCATAAGTAAAATTTAAATTTCTTTGACAGACGGACAGGTTATCAGGCAGCGTGAATCTGTAAGAGGGCCCCTATTAATATTTTCAGTGCATTTATGAAAGTGCAATAAGCAGAATAATTGCTGTCTCTGAGCATAGATGGTGCAAACTCTGAGGCTGCGCCTTCAAGACTTTTACAATGTCTGAAAAACAGGCGAGACTGCAGATCCTCAGAAGAAGGACTTCTTTATCTGTGCAGCTCAGATGAGCTGTGTGCCTGTTTAAATCTGTAAGGCGTTTAAATGAAAAGGTGGAGGTCTTGCAATGCACATGTAATGTTCCTGTCTCTGGTCCTGATTAGGTATAAGTGGAAACCTTAGCAGCAATGAAAGCTTGCTTTATTCAGTCAAATATGATTTAGTTTTAGAGCAAAAATTCTTTCAACTTTTAATCGATATGAAACTCTAAGTCAGTGATCATCAACTGGCGGCCCGCGGGCCAAATCTGGCCCGCCGAACCATCCAAACCGGCCCGCGACTGGATTCCAAGATTGTAAGGATCAAAGAGAAAATATTATGTGGTCCACACTATTAAAGCAACTGAAAACAGCAACAACTGAGACTCTTAACTATCAGTAATCCCCACCATTTATGACTCTATTTAGGCTACATTCAGAATGAGGACAGACTGGCTGCACAGTCTCGTTGCAAATGAGGCATACAGGTGACACATTTCAGAAGGTTGGCATGATAACTGCGTACTTTTTAGTCCAGTCGTCATTAAAGGATCTGTTTTCCACATCGACTTCTCGTTTCATGGCCTTTGAGAGTGCCATTTCACCTGTGTTAAGAGGCCTTTTCCTTTCACTCCCGCGGTGTTCGTTTTTCAAGTGCTTTATAAATAAAGTGGACTTGAAGTTGAGGCAAAATATGTCTATCACTCCTGGTGGTTGACTGTGGTATAGGTGCTAGGAGCCTGACTCATAAAGGCTTAAAATGCCTTCAGTTTTGTAATAAAATGAAAAAAATAAAAACAATAAACATCAAATAATAATGTTATGCCAAAATTTTATTTCTATTTAACTTTTGTTTAAGGGTCCGGCCCCCAAGGTGACTGGCCCCCTGACAAATATAGTTGGTGACCTCTGGACTCCAAGTGCAGGAACTCTTATGTGTAGGTTTTTAAAAGTTTGGACATGAAGAATGAATAATATGAAGAGTTTATAATGCTTAAAGTGTCCGTCATGAGACAAATGGAACTTGAGTCCTCAAATTGAAGATGCCATTTTAGATGGCGGTTCAGGGTCAGACAAAATAAAAAAAACAGAAGTTTGTATATCCATTTTTCTTTAGCTGTTTTCTTAAAAAAATATTTGCATATCCTTCTTTTTAAACTGAGCTTTGATTACTGAGACTGGAAGCAGGATGGAAACAAGTTCTTTTCAGGCTATGTTTATATCTTTAAGGACAGTTCTACACAGCCTCCGAAAGTTTAACCAGGACAACAACATTGTTTCAACATCAAATATTGTCACCCATCGGGTCTTTATGGATTCTGTTGATTCACCGTGTTTCACACAGAGCTGCAGCACCTTGTTTTCTCCCAGCTGAATTTAAAATAAGTGAAATCAGAGGCTTTTTCCTCAGTCCTTTCAGACTTTCCGTCAGTTGGTTTGAAAATGTTTGGAGCTCAGATGTCCTTCTGAGGCAGTTTCATGACTACCTATAGCTCCCTGTCATGACTGCGTGGTGACAGAAATGACTCTTGTACATTAAAGCATTCAAAATGTCTTTGACAGTGAAACGGCAGGTCAAGTTCACATTTAACATCATTCTCCTGTTGTAGAAAACCAGGTGTATTTCTTCAAACTAACAAAATGGTATCACTGAACTGAAGGGAACGTCATCAGCATAGCTTCATAGTTTGGGAATGATGCAAATCCTACTAAAAAGTTGAGGAGATGACCAGTTGTCAGTTTGAAGAGACGTGAATTTATTAAAGATATTTATTTATTTTTGACAGGTGATATGTGATAGTGAAGTCTTGTCAGAAAGTGTTTGATGTTTAAGCTCAGCAGGCAGACATGCGGGGTGTCTGCCCTGAGCGTCAGCAGGATAAATCCCTCCGTGGAGTTCAGACACTGGTGGTTGTGGTGGCTGATGATCCTGCTGAGACTTAAAACGTCCTGAGATTTAAAGGCTGACGACATGATAAAACTCATGAATCCACAGAGACTGGAGGTGATGGGGGGGTGGGGTGGGGTGGGGTGGGGGGTGCACACGGCCCTAACTTGAGCAAACTGAAAGCAGACTGGCGGCATAGGTGTGCCACTGTGGTATTAGACAGATGTGACCATCAGAGGAGAACAGATGATATCTTAATTTACAACTTGGGATCATAACAGTGAAGAAATTATAAGTGAGAGTGAGAAGCAGGTGGTGAGACAAATTTCAAATGTAAGCATGCAAAAGGACTGAACTTTCACTTGAGTTTGATATCTAAGTATTTGAAGAGTATATCAGAGTATGATAGTGTCTTTGGCTCGATGGTGTGAAAAATATTGTTAGTTCAATGAGAACTTGTGTCAGCTGACAAAGAATATGGTGATTTAACTGCCCTTCATTTTATCTGCCTAAATTATAGGGTGCTTCGTGATTGATTGACAGCTGTAGAAATGTCCCTCAGTGATAGTCATTGCAGTGCTTTGAAAGTTACAAATAAATGTGATGACAAAGGTTATGTAAGTGTGAGCAAAGATTATATAAATACATAAATAATAATAGAATTTGATTGTTAGTACTGAATTCATCTAGATCAGGGATGAAAAACTCAATAAAACAGAAAATGTGTAATAAAAATTTGTTTTTTCTTGCCTTTTTTGTTGTGTTTGTGTGCTTCACTCGGTTGCCACAAATGTTATTGTGCCCCACAGAGGATGTTTCGTGTCAAGATGGTTGATTCACACACATACACATACAGAGTCCAAGGTCTGACCTTGTTTGTGATGCTTCACAGATGGGGTTTGATGGTCCTCTCTCTGCACAGGAGCAGATGTACATCCTCTATGAAATTAAACTGCAGTGCTACCAGAACCTCTCCAGCAGTGATGCCGGATCCACAGGTGCATGACTTTGCCCAATTCTTCTCATCCTTGTGCTGTTGAAATGCTGATTAAACTCCAAGCTTGGGAATCTTGTACTGCTTTGTTAAAGGGGAATTCTGGTATTTTCAACCCCTGGACCCTTTTTTTTAATATATATTCGGGTCCTACCAAAAATGTAGTGATTGTTCTTGTAGTTCTTCTCGGAGTGGAATTGCAATATGGCTGCTTTGGCTGCAGTGTTATCCAGAGACACACATCTTGTACAAGGAAGAATGATGTTCTGAATCTCAGGAAACTTCTGACAGGTCTTCTAGTTTAAACAGACAGGATTTTATTCTGTGACAAAAAAAGGTCAATCTGTCTACAGATCTTTGTGGTAATGCTGTCAGACACCGAGAATAACAGCTGCAGCCATGTCTTTGCTTCCACATGAGGCAACCTACTGAAACAATTACAACACTTAAGGTAAGTTTTAGTCTGTTGCACAGCAGAACATTTAAAAGTAAGGCCCAGGTACTTCCCCTTAAAAACGCTGGACTGTCGTTGGACAGTCACCTTGAGAAAGAAAAGGGTTAAAAAGACAGTCTACAAAAAAAGCAGTGTGTGAAAATGTGACATTTTCTGTTCAGGCACTTCAGATTGAATCTGCAATCACTGCTCCGCCAGAAATCTGTGAGCCTGAAACTGTTTAATGTTTTAGAATTTAAACCTTTACAACGCAACGTAGAATTATCACAGTGGCAGCCAGAAGCTCAGCAATTAGTCCTTTCAAATGTCGCATTTTAGACTGATTTATATGTATATCTTTGGATGAATTTTGTAGTGGTTATTTAGGGTGAATTTTGTGATGTG
Organism: Acanthurus tractus; assembly: GCA_029783725.1. Taxonomy (NCBI): domain Eukaryota; kingdom Metazoa; phylum Chordata; class Actinopteri; order Acanthuriformes; family Acanthuridae; genus Acanthurus; species Acanthurus tractus. The sequence goes on along the minus strand of JAQNCA010000005.1, from coordinate 2,916,428 downwards.
ATTATAGAAGAGAAAGAGCTTTGCACACGAGAGTTTAAAAGATTACAAGCACAGGCACTTTGTGCTCAGAACAGACAGGATGAGTCAGCAGAGGTGCATGCTTCATGTTTTTTTAACTTTGTTTACAGCCTGCACAAAAGACTTCCATTGTTTTGTCTTAAAGCAAAGGAATATGAGTTCCAAGAAAAGTGTAGACCTAAAACATCATCTCTCAGTATGTTTTAAAGTTCCACTGTGGAATTGGTTTGGTTTAACATTTAACATTGTGTAAGTTGCTCCATGCAACAAGGACAAAAAATAAAATCTTAAAGGCAGTCTGAAACTTTAGGGAATCTAATAATTTAAAAACAACAACAACAACAACAAAAAAAATCTGACAAGTTAACAGAGCTTATTGCAGAGTAAACTGTGTTCTGGGGAGATAAATAGTCTTTTATGGAGATTCAGAATAGAGACAATGTAAGCCATTGTTTACTAATTAATAGTATTATAATCACTCAATGTGTTATCTGGGAATTTCATTTGCAAAAGCAATTCTTCACAGTTTTCACTTCCTGTGGTTTATTAGCCCGACAAAGATTAATCGAACATATTATTATGCTGAATAAAAATGTGACAAAACACATAAACTTGTGTATTTGTGCAAAGTGCAGATTTCCACATGGACAGAGTGGAATGGACTCAGCCTGGATTACCTGTTTTTTTCAAGAAGAAAACCCCTTTTTTGTCGTTCCCCGCTCTTTCTAGTGATCTAAACTATATATTACAATTTGATGATTAAATTGACATGTAGTTTATGTCTTTGTATTTGTGTAATATTCAGCTGATGACAGCCTCAATCTGCTCATCAGGGTCATTTCAAACAGCAGAGGACAGGTGGAGGAAAAAAAATGAAGCATTGAAGCAATAACAGAGAGGGCTATAAAGAGTTTTTATGAGTCATTATGTTTATTACTAAAATTTAAATTTATTTAGTGACTATGAAAAAGACGAAATTGTAACAGAGTTTTGTAACAGGTCCAAAGTAGCCTCAACATGCTGCTTGGCTGTTGATGAAGCATCATCACAACAACAAACAAAACCCTCAAATCAGACCGTTGAAGTGAGAAAACACAGGGGAGTTAAGAGGGTCTCACACTTCATGTGCTGGATGTTGAACAGCATTAAGCCCCACCCAAACACTCACTGACACTTTAACAAAACAGGAAAAACACCCAGACTTCCCTAAAACTTCCTGAATATCGGACATAAAAGCTGTGAGTTAAGGAAATACGCAGGGTTTAAACTTTTAAGCTTCCTCTTTTTATTCTCTGCACATCAATTCTGTCACTTTTGGTGTTTACAAACAAGCGCAACATTATTTATAAAAAAACCTTCCAAGGGTAAAACCACAAGAAATATATGCAGTTTTTCAAACGTCATCTTATATGAAAGGATTTTTTTAATAGTGTAACTCATAGCTGTCTGTTATACATTGCAGGACCTTGCATCATTTGTGGCCAGTCAGCATAAAGGCAGTACTGTGTATCAGAGTGAGTCACAAAGAGGGTTAGTTTGGCATTAGAAGGAAATTTCATGGAAAGAAAAATTACAATGGAGGTGGGAAGGTGAAGAATTTTAATGGTAAAATATATTTTACGTAGACACAATAATTCAGTGTTATACTTGCTGAGTTAACATTTACAGCTTAAAAAAATGACCAGTGTTCAGACAGCAGGTGACAGTAGGTTTACACTGACTCTACCTCTTCTCCCTGTAGATGAGACGTGTCCTCCAGACTGGGACGGCCTTATCTGTTGGCCCCACGGTTCTCCTGGGCTGGTTACCAAAGTTCCCTGCCCGTTGTACATCTACGATTTCAACCACAAGGGTACTTTTTTTTTCTTTCTGCAGATGAACCATCACAAACACTTGAAGCTAGAGGATAGAAACTTTGATGTAGAGATAAATGCAGGCTGTTTATGCTGTTGATATGCCTTTAGATTGACTTATTCTAAAACATATGAAGTATTTAAAGTCAAAAGTATTTGCAGCTGTGTGTATTCTGTACAGTGTTTTTTGAAAGTGTTTTTTCTTTAAATTACACCTTTTTTCAATGGTTTTGGCTCAATTCCCAAATGAGAAAAGCATTTTTCAAAACAATCAATCTCAAATCTCTGAACAATTACTTTAACATTCACAACAGATTAGAATTTCTCAAGCCTGTTGCATTGTTTTTGCACTTGTATGCAAAAAAAACAAGTACAATTCTCCATGAATCTGCACTAGAACTAACTCGTACATGGCTCTTTGATCAAAACTACTTAGTTGTTCTCAGTGAAATGATCAAAGTCTTCATGGCTTTGAAACATTCTTTCATCGTTTGAGCATTATATGTGTGTGACCTTAAATATCTATGACATACCAAGTTTGTGATGTCTCCCACCGTACATTGGCCAAAGACCTGCCAGGTGAGAGTAATGGACTAAGAATCCCAATCAATCACATTTGGGAATTATAGATATATCTATATAGATATGTGTGTGTGTGTGTGTTTCACATCCAAAAACATTTTCAACATGGAGGAACCGTGCAGCCAACTGTAAAGAGATACAATGGTTTCTGTTTTGTTTTGTGTTTTTTGCAAAACTGCCACAGGTTTTTCATTGTTATTAGATGTTTTCTTTGATTTCAATTTTGCCTTTTCCACAGGATGTAATTTTCTGGCAGTCATAATCATAATGTAATTTGTGACTATCAGAGTAAAAATGCATCTTTGCATTTTGATCAGAATGACTCAAACAATAACAAAACAACTTTTCATTTTGATGGTGCTTGCCAATTATTGTAACTGACACACATACTAGGTTTTATAACACAAATGAAATGTTTTGGCTGACCTACTACCTTTTGCATACATGCAGTGAAGTTTTGATGAAAAAATAAAACCGCCGTGGCAAATGTGCTAACAGTTAAGAAAAAGTTAGGACTGTTTCAAAAATGAGCCAAAAAGATTGAAAAAAACTGTATGGGTCTCACTCTCTCACAGAGGTGAGTCCTGTCATTCTTGCCGATCAGACTCTGCGGGTAAAATAAGGGTTAGCAGTGATGGAAATAGCTCTTGCCCATCTGCATGAATTGCTTCAGTTGTTGGAAATACTCAAAGTCACGTTGAAGTATTTGTTTCTAGGACATGCTTACAGGAAATGTGATGTCAATGGCTCCTGGGTTTTTGTGGACCGCTGGAACAAAACGTGGGCCAACTACTCAGAGTGTCTGCGTTTCCTTCAGCCCAGTGGAGAAGAGGGAAGAGTAAGTATGACAGGAAAATATGCAGCTGATTTGGTTAATTCAATATTATTCACATATACAGTGAGCAGTCTGTCTGATGAAGCGGTCCTGAATTATGAGCAGTTATCCCACACTCTCAAACCCTGTCCTGTTTTTCCCCAAAATTTGACTAGACCTAGCCCTGATTATTTTATACAAAAAATATATCAGAGAACTTAGAGAGGCTTTTCCTAAAGAGGCGCTATGACAAGCTTCACCACTGACAGATACAAAAAGAAAGCTGCACAGTTTGCAATCGGTTTAATTAGCTATCCAGTTAATTTGTTTCGAGTATTTCCAGGTCCAACAAGTGCCTCTGTGGCAGCTGAAGCAGCAGGAGAGGATCAAGAGGGGGAAGTTGTAGCAGTCAAGAGAGAGATTCATGAGAGAAAGTAGAGGAGGGAGAGAATCAGCAGGGGAGTACTTGGCAGTTAAACTACAGTGCGACTCCTTATAATTGAAAAATCTATTGAGAAAGAGTTCGAGAAAAGCAGCAATAATTTTGTCTGGCAGAATGTGTCTTGTCTTTCTGCTTACATGTGTTATCATCTTCTACATTTAAATAAATACCGCTCTAAGAAAAATGTGCCCATTTTCCCCCCTTACATGGTACACGAGGGCACAACTTAAACGTACTATTTAGATTGACACTAATCATGTAGCAGCATCCATTTTTGGGAAAGCTTTGCTCTAATTAACAAGCAAAAGCATGAGGTAAAAATAAGTGTTCACACAGAGAGTCTGCATCAAGAAGAGTAAACACTCATTAATGCTCTGTTAGCCATGGAGACATGATGAACTGTGATGAACTGTGCGCTGTTCAGACTTTTGGAAACACGATTTGACATGGCAGCGATGGATGATGTAAATGCAGCAGAACACGCTGACACATTAACGTGTTATGTGATGTGTGCTGCAAACTGATGCCTGTTTACACACCTGAGAGCAACATTACAGTTAGTTTTAATTTTGACACTGTTCGTTCTGTTTTTACCATAACTTTATATCCATCAGCTAATTGCAAACTTAAAGCAAGGACACATCAGAGAGTTATGAGAGCTGTTTTTATCAAAATGAACTGCCTGCAGGAGGATGCTCATCTCAGTATTGTCTATCAGAATATGGCTTGTCTTTGTCCGATTGCTATGAGACTTTAGACATAAAACTCCAAACATTGTGGAGGGATTTATGTAAGTGGATAAGCATCCTCAGTTTGCAGTCTTTAAATTTGATCCGCGATGTGATAAAGTGACTTGTCTGGTACACGTAATGAGCCTCTGCATGTGACTATGAAAAAGAACACAGTGATGCTTTGAGATAAAATCTCTGGTTTAGTAAAATATAGAAAGGCTCCAAAGTTCCAAATGGACTGAAACTCACTATGAGACTCTGTGCACCTTGAAACATATCACGCTATACTGCACATGTACAAATAAACATACATAAGAACCTTTACTCTAAATGTTTTCAGTGAGTTATTTAATCACGCAGAGGCTTTTACAAGTTGTTTTATTTAAAAAAATGTTCTTGGTGAGGCTGTAAGTCTTGGCATGTTCAGTCTTTGGAAACTGAAAAGACTGACATAATAAAGGGTTAAATCCTAAAAACTTAAAAAAAAAATGAACACATTTATTCAAGCCACTACATCAGCAGAGGGGCTTTTTTGCCATCTGTTGTGGGAAAAGGAAAAAAGAGACGGATCAAGTGCTGTTTTTTGTTCATGGTATCAGCTGAATGTTCTGGCTCCTTTGATTCTGACCAAGGCTTAAAAAGATGTCTTGAGTTTAGATTTCAGGCAAAAAGGGCCTTAGGTTGTCCTGATCTTTTTTCTAATATTGTCTCCAGCAAATAAGCCTTCAGAAAGTCTTTCATCTGTCAGAGGTGAAGGATTTACAGAGAAACATGCTGGTACTTTAGAGAATTACTCTTTTCTTTTCTGATTAACTTCAGAAAGACCATACAGCGACTTTGTAAAAGCTCTGGGAATGGATTACAGGGTCAATCTTTAATATGGCATATTTAAACGTACATAGCAGCATAAGTGTCTGTTTTAATAGTGATACTTCTGTAAAAATTAAAATAATGTATTTAAACCTGCTAAAACATCCGATACAATGTAATGGCAGGTTGTGAAATTGCCATGAAATTTAGTAACTGGGATTCCTTTTCATGGACGTTTTTATGAAAATCAACAACTTTCAAATGGAGACTTTGCATGAGTCGTACAGATTATATTTTGTGTCTTTTTAACAAACACAATGTTCATGACAGTCAGCAAAAAAGCTACACAGTCTGTGTACATCTGTTTTAAGATGCTGAAAAGCAATTTGCTGAAAATAATTTTTTTTTTATATTCACAGCAAGACTTCTTTGAGCGGCTGTATGTTATGTACACCGTAGGCTATGCTGTGTCCTTCAGCTCTCTGCTGGTGGCGATCTTCATCATCGGATACTTCAGGTATGAAACGAATCACTAACACTTCAGTGATGTGATGTTAAAGCAATATTACACGAGAGGGAATGATGTTGTGCTTAATATCAGCACGGCTGTGGTGCTGTCGTGGGCACAAGGCCACAGGCTGAGTGCTGTAGTATCACAGCTGTGCTGTCTGTGATATTGTTTTCATACAAGAGATCTACAAATTTATCAGTTTACAGAAAAAGTGACAACAGATTGGGATTTGTTTGTTTATGTAAACATTTATTTGGCTCCACCAAAACAAATAGTTCCACAACTGTACTGGGATTTCACTGTTATTAGGCAACACAAGAAATGACCATATCCCAGAACCTAGTTTAGCTAACTTTATGAATTAAGCACAGTGATACATAAGTTTAACATCCCAGTTATGTTCTACTGTATATCAGCACTCATAGAATACCTCCTCTCCAATCAAATCACTTGGTCGGCAGTATCTGTTGCAAATACCATAATAACTGCAGTGAACACTCTGATGAATCAACTGCAGAAAGTCTGTGATTTCCACCAAGTGAATGAGTCATGACGTTAACCAGGGGGGTCACCTCAAAAGTATGCACTGTTTTTTTAAACTTTTGATCTTGATTCTTTAAGAATATTAAATACTCTACCCTCTCTGGGCTCAAACCATTTGTCAAGTACTGCACTTCAGTCTGAGTTTTGATTGACAGAATGAAAATAACTCACCAAGAACTCTTCAAAACGTGTAGAAGATAACTAAATTTGCATTAAAGGGTCGCAGACGGACCTTACTTAAGCCAAAAAATTTGGCAACCTCTGCTCCTCTGTGTCTGCAGCCATTCAAGCCATCCATTCAACCTGTTGAGTTGGATTTTTGAAAGCTCTTGAGACCCACAAGGATTGCAGTTTAATCCTCTGTATTATCGGTGTGCCTGTCCTGCTGTGTTCACAGTGCAAACTGCATATCTCGCCTTCTTCCCATTTGTTACACTGGGTTTAAAGTGGACAGTGCTCTTAAAACCAACACAGACAGTTTGTGATAGTGAATAGAAATCTAGTGATAATGTCTTTTGTCTTTGGAGAAATAGTTTGATTTTATACACATATTATTTAAAGCAAAGCAGACAGTGTGGTGTTTCTACGGATAACATGTTATTCTATAAGCTCTTAAAAGTTTGTCAGCATTCCTACATTCAGTGCTAATGCAGAAAAATATCTATATATAAAAATATCAGAGTGTGAAGTGAAGACTTTCAAGGACAAAAAAGCAGAGCTCCTGAACAGTTTACGACCTTCAGTAAATTACAGCACAAACCTTTTCTAGCCACTCATTCCTTACTGTAACCATTGTGCTACATGGTTGCAAACTGAGAGTAGGAATACTTAAAAAAAAAGGCTGGCAACAGAAACAACAAATATATAACACATTTTAGGGTTTTATTCTTGTCTTGTGGCATTGCTGTTCTGCTAAACAGACGTATTGTTTGTGCTGTGCATCCCATACAGTTACAAGAGTGTGGTGTATGATTTTCTTTTCAGCTAGGTTGGGAATCCTTTAACTTAGCCTTGTCAGTTTCGTAAACAACTTGGAGAAATCAAACACAATACATGTATGTCCTTGTGTTATCCAGTGTGTTGGCCATAGCTGGAAGAAACCTCCACTGAAAATCAACTTGACTGAAGTGTGGTGGAGTGGGACCAACTTTGTTCAGACTTGCACAGAAATAATTTGTCATCACAAAAAGTAATAAAGAACGAATCAGTGAACCGAGTCCTGCAGTGTAATCGTCTCATTGTCAGTTTCAGACTTCTCCACTTACTTTATTGTTGATGCTGCTGATGAATGAATTTATAATATTTTTCTAATTTCATGCTGAATAACTAAAATTCACTGGCAAGTCATCCTTCTGTCAAAAATAAGTAATAAATAAATGGACCTGTGACTGACAGGAGCTGAAGAAGCGGCAGAAAGTTTTCCCATTAATTCAGTCATAACCTGTAACTCGAACTTTGCCTTGAACTTGAAAATAAATAAAAAAAACAGAACCCTCAAGCCATAGCTTCTGATATATAACTTTTATAGATTTATACTATTTATGTCTCAGCGACTATGGAGTGAGGTGTTTTTAATCGTACTGACATAAGATGAAAAAATTAAATACTGGTATCACTTCAATTATACACATTTGATAATATCTTGCAAGTAAACACAGCGCCTCTTAACACATTTCAGTTTCTGTTTGTCAAAAAAAACATGTCATTCAGTGTATAATGAGAATAGAGTCTCCACCATAAATATCAAATTAAGCAACATTTACATAGGGTTAAATGCAAACATGTTCTTTTTTTACCTTCAATATGCACCATATTGCAAATGATCAAAAATCAGACTGGAAGCAAAGCAATGAGAGGACACTGCTTTAATTATTGTGGGTGGAAATTAGAGGCTTTATCGCTTTCCCTCTCTTGTGCTGCAAACTGAAATCCTGCTTTGTTAAAGAATTAAATATGTCATTCAATTTTAAATATTTCACTTTATTCTTCCTTTGGGCTACATTGAATATTTAAAATATGATGTGAGGCTGAGTACACACAAATGCTTTGACCAACAATGTTTCACCCTGGATTAAAAAGTAACACTTGGAAATCAGTTTTCATCCATTTAGTGACAGCAGCGTAGAGATAATGAACATTTTTTATTGTGGTATCTTTGAAATGAGAGAAATAAAGCTTTGATGGGAAGAAGAGCATGAATCCTCTCCAATCAGATAAAACAGATGCAAGTAACAGAGGGAGTTTCTCTCTGTGTACCACAAACTGCCTTAATATTATTAAAAAAATCAAAAATGATTAAATGCTGCGGGTGTTACCATCAGATCAGCACTCCATGAGCCTTTTGGAAATCCCTGTCAATTTTAAACTGTAGGAGGCCCAATTTGCTGAAGTGGCTGTGCCTTATTATTTAAAGAGGGACAGAGGGTGGAGATTGAGAGACGTGCTGCGAGAAAAGAGAAAACCCTTGAAACTGTATTTTTTTCTAATTTCCAACTGTGTGCTGTAGAGGACTAGTGAGTTTTTAACAACCCAGAGTCTGTGTGAAGAACCGATGACTGTAATTTAAGATCACAGAGAAAAACACACAAAGAAGTCGTCTCAGGCCACACAGTTTATTTTAAAAAGGTGTCTCTGCTATCTTCTGTGAAAAGATAAGCACTTCACTCTGTGTATAAAGAGACTTTTCTCGACTTCTTCTCTGTCAGCCTGGTTTTTGAAATCATTTTCACAATGATTTGACAAGTTGGCTTCGGGATGTGATTATAGGAGAGATGGAATCAGGGAGCTGACTCACTATCATCTTACTCCTTGGATGGGACAGTCTCAAGCTGATCACAGTTGCACGTGAAACTTCAAACAGAGAAAAAGTTCAAAGAGGCATCCAGATGCCTTTTGACAAACAGGTCTTGTATCTGCCATGTGTCCGACTTCATAAAGAGCTGATTAGTCTTTTGTTTGTACTCTTTGTCAGCTCTCTCTGCATCTCTTTAGAGATACTGTCACTGTAAACAATGTGCATCACCCACTATGAAGCTGCTTTTACAAAGTGACAGTCTATCACCCTTTGCAAAACACAGTCTACAGTATGCTACTTACCATAGCTATAATATATTCAGGTATCTAACACAACATAATGAGATCTGTATGGAAGAGTTTTCATGATAAGGTCATGAATACTTTAAACTACAAAAAAAAATCTGCCAGTCAGAGAGAAAATAAAAAATTTAAGGGTTTGGGAAACACTTGACACAAATGAAGCTCCCACGCTGCACTTTTTATATAATTTGTTGATGTATTAGAATCAGGTAATGATGTGCTGGTCATAAAGCTGTAGCTTCAGTCAGATATGCAAACTAACCCTAACTGCTAAGTAAATAAATTATCTATGTAAACACTGTCACCTGCAGGACATCACCACTAATTGAATGGGAGGCTGAGGAGCTTCATAACAACCTCAACAACATCAGCTCGAGAAGTACTCAGAATAAAAACACATTAATGCATGTGGTCCAGAGGAGAAGAGCGTCAACTCCTGCCTCATCTGCATTCACTGAGAAAAACAAAACATGCAGAGGTGCTGTGCTGGCTTCAGTTGGAAAATTCTGCAAGGACAACAATGTGTCACAGCCAGAGATGTGGCTCACAGACCCTCATAACTACAAATACAGAGTTGCTGGCAGCTTCTAGGTCACCAAAAGGGTGTTGGAGAAAGCAGACTATGCAGAATTTAAACCAAGGAAATAAGTGAGATTTCAAAAAGTCTCTCAAAAGACTCTACTTCTGACTGAGCTGACGGTGAGCTGATGATTTGCAGGACATAGTAGCTGTGCTGTATATAAAATCTCAACTCACCTTACAGAAAAAATTTCTAAGGAGCTACCTGCGTCATGATGAAGCAAATGGGGACCTTCAGCCCCTTCAAACTTGTGCAAAACAGGCTGCCTGTAATTTATGGTGGATGTAATCTAAATATTTCAACCTCAACGGTATGGTTAAGAGTAGTAAACGTGAGCAGGGAGATGATGATGTGATAAAAGCTTTTGACTAGAATCAAAGTGTTATCCAGAGAGCAACCAGTCCCTTCATGGATTAAGAAAATTATTCGCCTTCTTGAGATGAAAAGCCTTGAGAATGCACAAGGCTGAAACATAGCTGTTTTTTTTTTTTTTATCAAAAAAGCTCATAAAGAGTTGACTTTTTAGAGATCTGTGGTTCTCTCATGACAATCATATGGGGATCTTATGGGATATGAACTACTGCTGTAGTTTAAAACCATCTAGAAGCATGTAAAGTAGGTAAACCAGCACAGCCTTTAACATCTACAGCAGTGAAATACAAGCTGCCCAACAATGCAGCAGTAGTATAGATTCAAAAACATCAAGTATACTAATAAAACACTGACAAAGACTATTAAACTGCACAACCATCTTACTCATCTTAGCAGCTCTGTTTGCATTTTATCGTGTTATTAAAAATAATGTATATTTTCATGGCAGGCGTCTTCACTGCACGAGAAATTACATCCACATGCACCTGTTTGTGTCCTTCATGTTACGAGCTGTCAGCATCTTTGTGAAGGACAAAGTTGTCCATTCCAGTGCTGGACTGCAGGACTTTGATTCTGCTTTGCTGGACAACTTGAAAACAGTTAGCATGACACCACTGGACAAGTCTCAGTATGTAAGTACCTGCTGCTCCACTGCTCTGATGGTTTGTTTGTCTTCTGAACACTTAATGTAATGCAGGCACTTAGATTAACTGAGGTCATCAAACCCTTCCTTTTTTTAAAAAAAATAAAATGTTAATCCTTCGGTGCCTTGTGCATGGGGGGTTAGGCGAGTTTGTGTGAGCTGTTCTAATATAAAAACCATGTTTTTCTGAATCTGTCTGTGTCTTTGGTTGCACACATTAGTGTCAGAACTGCCAGTAAGAGCTTTGACTAAGCAGGTCTTCTTGCTTCATTCCCAAAAGTTAAATCCCTGTCAAAGAAAATATTCCCCTTATTACCAATGCTGGCTGTATAAAAGCAATAAATAAATAAATACTTAAATACTCATAAATATTGCACAAGTCAAACATTCAATTTCAGTGTAATTAAAGCTTACTCTTAATATGATGACATCTAATGTGCTTGCATATATTTATTGTCTAATTTATTTATTTTGCTAATTCATTACTTGTTCTAAATGTACTACATGCCTTAGGGGTAATTGCCTGACCATATGAAACCCTATCTTTAGGCAGTGATAAGGAACCTGAATGCAATTACTGCTGCAGTTATACTCTAATGCACAGCTTTATTAATCCATGTATAAGTGTGCAAAGTATTTAATGAGGAGACTGAAACTGATTTGATGGATAACAGCAGTGTGCAAGCATATCTATGCCCAGTTTTAAGGAATTTAGGAGTATAATAAATGACAGATGTGCCAGGAGTGTTAACATGAAACATTGTGTTGATTTCTGTTAAGAAAACCATCTGTTTTTTAAAATGTTTTTTCACTCATTTCTGGGGCTTAAATTAGCACTGTGAAACATAAGGAAAGCTTTAATTATCTCTGTCTTTTTAGTGAAACATGATCAACAAGGAATTACCCACATAATTGCTTTTGCCACTATGTTCACGGATTTATGTTTTCCTTTGCAAGGACACTTTCTCCAATTTAATCCAAGGGATGCAAGGAGAGCAGCCCTGCTGTCATGACAGATAAATATTTAAAGAAACCCCTGGGTGTGTGATGAAGTATCAACGGGTTTGGCCTCTGCAGGCTTGCATACAGAGAGCAAGACATATTAAATGTTGAAATCGTGGCTCCTTTTAGTTAAAATTCGCTCATCATTAAAACTCTTAAAAGCTGGAGTTACTTTTTGACAGTCCAACCCAACAACAAATTTCCCATTGGGACTCTTTTTTTAAACAGATGTGTATTGTTATGATCTGGCCCAGATGAAACACTGGCACAACTTTAAAAAAAAGAAAGGAGAGACTCCTCTTTCCTCAGCTCCAAAGAAGCAATGACAACAAACAATTTGCCAATATTTAAAAAACATTTCACATGAAACATCCCTGGCTGACAGTGGTGAGAGGAGAACCCACAGGAGCTGGAGGAGATCAGCCTTTTAAACCACAAACTCAGAGGCTGGAACCAATCGGCTCCCTGGAGCAACGTACACACCAACACGCACACACCCACCCCCACACACACAATAACACGCACACTCACAAACACAGAGAGTCAGTTATTTACACAGGCTATCAGCCAAGCTCACCTGCAGCCCGTCACACACTCACACACACACAGGCATCACAGTAAATAGACAGAGATCAACAACCCACACACAGAGGAGATTGAAGCACATAAACAAACACACAAAAGATGCTAACAGGAAGTCAGAACAATACCAGCTTCAGCCATTTCACTTGTGATGTAAAAGAGCTAATGTGACACGCTGTGATCACAGTGATGTTTCAACACACAGGCACAAAAGTAAGCAGGTACAAACAGGATGCCATTAAAGTGTTAATGTTTTATTATCAGATTGGCTGCAAGGTGACAGTGCTGTTCTTCATCTATTTTCTGGCCACCAACTATTACTGGATCCTGGTAGAAGGCCTCTACCTCCACAGTCTCATCTTCATGGCCTTCAGATCAGACTCCAAATACCTCTGGGGTTTCACACTCATCGGATGGGGTAAGTGGGCAAAATACACATATCTCTTATCTTCAATATCATCCAAATAAAATCAGCTTTGGAGGGTACAAATATACAAAATATACTCATGCAATTCACGAGCAGGAAACTTAAAGTTGTGCTGCAACTGTAACCAATTAGAGGGGGCGCCAATAATGCACAGGTAGCCTTATTTATTCCCAACTTTTTAATATCTTAACAGCATTTCCTTTAATAATTATTTTAAAAAGGAATGTCTATTTGCACCCATGTAGAAGTAGTCAAAAACAGATTTTTCTCTGCAAACTGTAAGTTTGAACATGAGTTTGTCTAGCAGGGCAGATGTGGGGCCCACTTTGGCCCAGTCCACACGTGCAGTGGTGTTTCTCAGATGGGATTTTTCCCTCCTTCGTTCTTCAGTGAATTCTTGTCCACTCGATGACTGTTTTGAGTAAATCTCTTACTGACATTTATATTATAATAATAATATAATATAATAATAAAAAAAATATACAATAATTTATATTGACATTAATAAACACAACATACACACTTTTAAGAGCAGGGCAAATTAAGAGACTGGGATAAGACTCAAAACCTAAAGCAACTTTGGCCAATCAGAGGTGAAAAAGAAAGCTATTACCAGCGGGCTAACTGTAGCTAGAGGTTTGAATGATTCTCAACCAAAGCTGTCAACAGTTACTGTTAACAGCACAAAATTTGAGGTCTTAAGCTGAAAAAAACATGAAACCACCATGGAAATTGGTTGCGTGACTTTAAAAGTGTAGCCATTAATTTAGGATGCTTGCTCAAATATCACCCTTAACACCCTAATGTAATGCACGGGAATTAAAATGTAAAATGTGTCCATGAAAATGAATCAGGTAAACAACATTTAGGACATGAGCACGACTCATCGTTTGTTTTGCGTTATTTCAGGTGTTCCTGCTGTTTTTGTGGCCGTGTGGGCGATCGTCAGGGCAACGCTGGCAGACGCAAGGTGAGAGAACAAGACACGCTGTGTTCAAATGGTCCTGTTAAACACCAATCAGGTCAGAAAATACCAAGATTTTAAAATAAGGTCCACTCGACTTAAGGGTTAACCTGGATGGAGACGTAAAGAGGATTCCCAGCTGGTGTGACTCAGTAAAATACAACTAATCATGCATAATTTAAAGAAAAAATTATTAGTGTTTATAAAAGGAACTCCTCATTTAAAAGTTGCTGTCATGTCAGTAGCTGTTTCTGACAGTGACAGTTACACCCATGAGATTGTTAAACATCTCATTACCAAACCATGGATGTTAATCTTTAACTGGAACAGCCTCCACTCTCCTGGGAAGGCTTCCCGCATGATTCCCGCACCCGGCTGCAGGGATTTGATCTGAATCCCATTGTGAGCTTAGCTTGCAATAAGTCCTGGCTTGCAGTCGGATTTCTCAGTGGTTCTGGATGAGCCGTAGTTCAGGGCTCTGGTTGTCGGACCAAAACTTGCCTGTGCAAACTCAGAAAAGCTTCTCTTTATGGATTTCACTTGGTGGATGTGGATGTTGTCATGCTGAAACAGAATGGGATGTTCTCCAAACTGTTCCCACGGCATAAATTTATCGTTGTAAGCTGCAGCATTAAGAATTTCTCTCATTTGGAAAAAGAGGTAAAAAAGGTCAAATCATGCAGGAAAACAATAAGAGAAACTCACTGCTGAGTAAAGGAGTGATTGTCCTAAATTCTGATGTAAAGCTTTTATCCAATCAAACATGACCTCTGTAACCTCTCATTCCACTCAGTTTTTGCTTCACTGTTGTTCAAAGATTGAAGAAACCTATACTGAATCACAGGTATACTATGCTACACTGAATTTCATAGGTCACAAACACACAAGGAACAAGAGCTTGAACTGAAATTACTGCCTGTAATTTAACCTTCAGAGATCTTTGTTTTAAACTACCAGGGGTTAAAAGCTGATGTTTCTGCCACCTGTTCAAAAAATATCCGTTTTTTCTTCACATTTTGGGGAAGGCTTTATTAAGCACTTGTACCAATCTTGTAGAACTGATCTGTAAAATGATGCACCCACATCGAAGCTGAAACTGTCCTCTAGTCCTCTTGGTCATCGGCTCAATCCAGATATCAACTAGAAAAAATACAGCAAAATGTATTCTGGTGATTAAGTTGGATATTCTTGTTTCATTTAATTTGCCATTATGTGACTTATGCAAAGTTTCTTTTCCCTGGAGGATGAATTGTATTTTCTTCACTTCAATTGCAACAAAGTGCAGTGGGATTTTATGAGGACAACATCGTTTATTATTTAAACTGTCATTTAACAGGCAAAAACACACATAAACTAACCTTTATCGAATAAATAAATGCAGAGAGGAAGCAAAATGGAAGTGAAACATTCAATATTCTCAACATCTTCAGGGGTCAGACTCCCTTTTACCCTGAAGATATGAAACAAGGTCCATTAACCCAACAAAATTCAAAGCTTTTTAGGAAAAGCTTAACCTGATCATTAAAAAAGGAGACTAGAGGGAGGTGTGAACTTTGTCACACCAAACTTAGATTTAAAAACTGGACCACAGGTTCACTTAGTACACTCTGTTCTTGCAGGAAGACAGCTGTAGGTTCGGACCCTTTATTAGAGCGCTTTCCAGAGTCAGGAGTCCTAAATTGCTCTCTGTGACCTGTTCAGGGTGTTCACTCTCAGTCTGACTTTATTGTTAACCCTTGACAGAATGAACAGCAGCTTTAGAAAAAAAAAAAACTTTTCCAAGAGTCCTGGAGATAAAATGAGTTTATTTCTAATCTGTTCAGTCTGTTCACACCTGAGAGAGGTGAGGCTGTGACATCGTTTACCGTGGTTAGGGGAAACACTGCGGTCTGGTAGTGGTGCATATAGATCAATCATGTAACAAAGAACATCGGGGATTTCTTTGTCTCATGTCTCTGTTGTTTTTAATATGTTTGTTTCTGTTGTCACTCGGCCATACGTCGGCATTTTCAAGTCAGATTACTTTCTAGGTGCTAATGCTGTTGCATGTGCAGCTTTGGTTGAACACAAAGCACAACAGAGATTAGAGGAATTACAATGTTTGCCCTGTGAAGGTGAGAGCTCTGCATTAGAAAGTAGTGTGCTGTTGTTCTGAACACAGATGCAGGGTTTTTTTGGTCTATGGTTTGTGCAACCACCGTTTCTACACCTCATTCGGCCTATTAGAAGGATGTGTTGGTGAGATTTTTAAAGCTGACATATTTTCTTTCTCTCAATTTTTCATCAGTTTTGACTTTTCACCTGAACCGGAAAGAACCTATAGAGGTTTAGGTTGTCTATGTATTTGATGTTTCAGATAACTTTCAGATAATTTTCATCAAATTACAGTGGGATGTGTTTGAAGACCATGCATGCATAACATGCAACGTGCACACACACAGACAAGCTTGAAGCCTCATCAGTGTTTCCGATACGACTGCATAATTATGTCTATGTAATCCCCGGAAACACCCACACTGTAAAAGGCTGTACGTCAGCTGTGCGTTTGTGTAAGAATCAAAGTTTCCTTTGAAGTTTAAAATTATTCAGAATCTTTCACATTTTAGTGTCACATACTGATAAATTAGCCCTATGCGTATGTGAATCATTTTTCAGTTAGATAGTACACATGGAATGAAATGTACCTGATGCAATGACCTATATAAAATGATATCAGCCACAAAAAAAGTAAAAGGGAAAATAAAATGTAATGAGAGATGAGAAATGGCATAAAGTTGTTTTTTTTACCCAACAAGGAAAGCAGGCTTTTAAAATGACGACAAAGTGATTTTGTCATGAAAAATTTATAAATATATGTAATTTGTAAACAAAAGGTAAAATTGAAAACCTTAGACAAAAATTATAAACAGACTGAAAGAGGCTGATCTGGTCCCTGAACGCTGTGCGGTGGCCTCTGCTGCTTGTGGAGGCGTTAATGTAGAGGACCAGTTTAACTTTGATGATAAATTGTGTGAAACAATAAAGAAAAAAACAAGTTCAAAAATGGAAAATGAATATTAGAGAGCATCAAAAGTCTAGAATAAATAGAGGTACAAAGATTGAAAAATGAAAAGGATGAGAGAAAAATCTTCAGAGAACTGAAAACAGAAAATAAGCCACAAAATCAACAGCAGATGTGACATTTTTTCTTCTATCTTCCTCTGTCTAGGTCTTGTCTTCTGCATTTTGCTTTTTAAGCTTTAAAACTTTTTAAGCTTTGTTAATAAGTTCACCCCATTCTGCTGTTGTTATTTTGGTTTTCACTCTTAAATTCTATATTGCTTTTTCTTTCTTTTCCTGCTTTTTAAAGAATTTACAACCAAAGGTTCAGACCAAATCTAATTTCTAACCCGTATTATTCTTTTCACATTCTCATCTGTTTGGGACCAATGTTACTGCTCCTTCTCATCTCATGTTTTCTGCACCTTTGGTAGGCCTTTTAAATTACACAACCCACTCTCTTCTTCACTTCTACCTTCATCATCTTTTATGTTCTTGTGTCTCCTTCAGGTGTTGGGAATTAAGTGCTGGAAACATTAAGTGGATCTACCAGGTCCCCATCCTGACTGCCATCGGAGTAAGATAGTACACAGAATGAGATAAGACACTTAGAGCAGCTGAGAAGAATGTTTTGATTTTCAGCTGTGAAGAAAGAATTTGCTCTTTTGAAAGGGGCAAGTCATCCATTGGAACTTTTTTTGTGTGTGTTTGAGTATTTGAGTGAGTTAAGTCTGGATATCATATTTGAAACTTGTCGCATCATCACAGTTGTCGTTCAGTTTTTCATTTTTTTTTTGTATTTGTGTCCAACTGATTATTTTGCAACTCTTTTCATATTAATAAACTTCCTGCCTGTTGACCTCATTATTTGTTCTTCATTTAAGAGAAGCCCGAAAGAGTTAGGAGAATTATGTGACAGAATTAGATGTTAACAAAAATGTTATTACAGTGTTACTATAGTTACTATAAGATCATTTGGTTTGAGCTGTTTTATAGTGATTCAAAATGGGCCACTTAGAAAAATTTGTATTTATTTTATTTTTTGTACCTAAATACATGTTGATGCTTATTCTTGTTTTACCTTTACCTTTACCGTGTCGAGTCTCTGAAGTTGGCATTTAAAGTTGTCAGATTCTCCAGCTTGTTTTGTATATTTTGATCATACAATTCCTAATCTATACTTGCTGATATTTTAAAGCAAAATATTTTATCTAAGAATGATGCCATGAAGCAAAAATCGCATGTTCATATGACCTAAAATAAGGCATCTAAAAATATATTATATTTATTGCTTGCTTTATTTTACTATTGATACAAAGCCGTATGGACCAAAGTTTTTCAAATACACAAAATGTATATGTTCTGTCAGGTGGTGTTTTGCATTTTGGCAAGAAATAGGAGGTCCAGAGTAAAAGGAAAGAGAGAGCTCCCCCACAAAATTTGACAGACTCTGTTTCTGATTTAATTTTGAAGACAATGCCCCCCCCTCCATTAGACAATGCTCGGACTATATTATCTCTTTTTCTCTGATTTCTAAGCATTTTATGAAATGTTTTATTCATTACTGATAGGGATAATGGTATCCTCATAAAGTGAAAGTCGCACTGAATCAAACACACTTTAAAAGTGTTGACATAAATTTTGGCTATCTGGCACTAATGGTTGCCTCATTTGCCTCCATGAGCTGTTTCATGGCAACTTCCCACATCAACAGCTGGTTGTTAGGGCCTATTCTGTGTGCCAAAATAATGGCTTTCTTTTGTAGTTTTCAGAACACCTGCACACATCTGTCCCTTCCACTACATAGAGGATCTATGCCTGAGGTCTCTGCCTGCCCTTCCCTTCTTCAGTGTGGCATAAACAAACAGTGTGGTGAAGACACCGTGCAGCAGCTTCTCCTTCAAAATTTAATCAGAAACAGAATCTGGCAAATTCTATTTCGGTTCTGTGGAGGAGCTCTCTCTTTCCTTTTACTCTGGACTCCCTATATCTTGCAAAGATGCAAATCAAAACCAACTTTACCACCTGATAGAACACAGCTCCATTCATGCTTATATCTATATGTGACAGTGCATTCTATACAGATCTTATTATTCTGGTTCGAGAATATCTTGAGACAAAACACTTTCGGCAAAAAGGATTTAGTTTACTATGACTATGTTTTCTAATAGCCACCAGTAGTTGGTCATGTGTGTCAGTGTAAAAGTGGTATATTTTACTAAATTAACCTGATGCACAATATAGTTAAAGCAAAATGATCCTGATCAGCTAGATTTTAGTCAAACAAAATTCTAATATGAAAACATATTCAAAGAAAACCCCTCTGATGGACTGTAAAAAAGAAGGAGCGGCACAATTAGGATTCACTGAGTAAATAAACAGAGAAACTCAAAAGTAGCATGATGGACACCTTATTAAAAAATCTCACTTTCCTTGTCTGTTTCTCGGAGAAATCATGCAACATGGTACCTAAAGGTCCACTTTGTAAAAATGCATGAGCATATAGAGCTAGACTATTGTAGACTTAGAGATATAGCCATGACAAAACAGGGTATCATCATCAGGTAAATAACTATTGGTCCTCTAATGTTATAATTGAATGAAGTGTGTAGCAGTGAATAAGTGGAGCGTGATCTTTCTCTCCCTCTAATTTGGATTCTAATTAAATTCATGGCATGAAGCGACAGTACTTGTTGTCAATGCAAATCACGAGCAGCAGACTCTCTCTGTCCTTTACCCTCCATACTGAGCACAGATCCTTTACTGGCTGAGGATACTCTCAGCACTGGAGCCTGTTAAAACACAAAGACACAAATTAAAGAAAAGCTAGATAAGGGGGGTGCTTTGCCATGGAGGGTTTTGCTGTGAGCGCCACATTTGCAAATGCTCTGAATTAAAGAGCACCCCGATGAAAAATTACATGCTTGTTGAATGACATGTTTTGGCCTTTGTCAAATTGAGCTGCTATCAAGCTGTGATTGGGAAAAATCTCCTGCAGACTGTAATCAAGACAGCCTTATTTTATCAGGACTAAAGCACTGCTGGTTATTCATTACCTCCTGAAGAAAGTAGAATTTTTATCTACACTTATGCGGTGAAATTCTTTTAATTACTTATGATTTGTCAAAGAATTTTCAGAACTCTTTAACTAAGAAAAGTTATTCTTTATCCATGTAAAATATAATTCTATAATTAAAGACTTCTAATTTTCTACAGACTGATAAGCAGCAACACCACCAGTACTTCAGTGGCACCTTCTTTTTAACCTGCAGAAACACTTTACTTTCAACTAAAATATCTGGGAGCAATTCAAAGAAAGCAAAAGAAGGATTGTGATCTACAAAACCTGAAATTAGACAAGGGCTGTTAAAATTGAGACTTTTTCATGGAAAGTAGGGAGAAAGACCACAAGCCACTGCTCAAAGAAGTCAATATTAGTGTCCAAAAATCTCCATAATTATTAACCCCTTGACACCCGAATATATATACAATTATATAAAAAAATATTTAATAAGTGTTTTTGCTTTCAAGCAGATGCTAAATTAAGTGGA
>JAQNCA010000005.1:2880048-2895768 GCA_029783725.1 Acanthurus tractus | reverse complement strand
TGTCTTGAGACAACCTTGTTGTGAATTGACGCTATATAAATAAAATTGAATTGAATTGAATTGAATTGAATTGTTTGCCAATGTAAGCATTGTGCTCCTGGGCACAACAGTGTGCACATGAGCTGCAGCTTTTCTGTGTGCAACCATCATCCTCTCTCTTTGACTTACCAAGAATGGCCAGCACAGTGTTGTCTTTCAAGACCTCCATGGACCCTGAGCAGACAAAGTAGATGGCCTGCAGGGCATCTCCCTGCCGGATAAGGAACTCGCCTGGAGCACAGAAGGATGTCTTGATAATAAGGGACAGGGAGCGCAAGCAGCCTCTGCTGGCCGACTCAAACAGGGGCAGCTGGAGCAGCTCCTTGTTCAGGTGCATGGCAATGTCGGCTCTCAGCTCATCTGGGAAGTCCTTCAGTAGCTGTAAAGTGAGATGATGCTTAACAGGTATGATTTTACTAGAACTATGTTTGACAGCAAAAAATATGTGAAAACATTTGTGCTAAAAAACACCATTTGCACTCTTAATAAAGTAATCTCAAAGGAAGCAAGGCAGAAAAAGTTTAGAAACCACTACTTTTAAATTGTCAATTCAGCCAAAAAAAAGTCATTTATTCCGACCCACTCACTTTTAAGAGAATATGTCCATTTCAAAGGCTTTCATTGATTTTTCAGAAATTATTAAAAGTATAAAATACCGGGTAATTAGAAAACGTATTTTGGTGCTTTTCAAATGCAATTTTCCGGTGCATGTAGCAAAATAAAGGGTTTACCATTTAATCTGAGTGGCAGCAAAAATCTCAGATGCAACTTCCTCAGAGTCTCAACTACTGTAAATAAAACTAGGAAGCTCTTGGAACTCTAGTGTTAATTATTTCATTTATTTATTTATTTCATTTGAAGTGCATTTGAAATGAAATCAGTATACAGTGCAATATTCACACACAAATGTTAGCGTTTCATGTGTGTTGAAGTAAATGTAAGCTTTCTCCTCACCTCACTAACGTCTATTCCATTATTGACCGACCATGTAGTCTGGAAACACTCAAGCATGCGCTGCTCCAAGGCCTTGGGCAGCCGATGGACTCTGATGAAGTCCTTCAGGTCCTTGGTGCGGGTGTGGTAGAGAGACCGGCGTGAGTACATCCTCTGGATGATTGCCGTCACATTACCAAATACCACTGCATGCATCAGTGCTAGAGACAGAGGAAAGGTTACGTGTTTTTAGTGTGATACTGATATGTTTAGAGAGTTACATGGTTGGCTTTTTAACTTGTCAGCCATAAAAGATATCCCATAATGCTTTTTCAATCCAAGAAGCTTTAGAGGACATCTTTATAAGCCCTGAGAAGATAAAGAGCACAGGGCTTAAATAGACTTGCTCTTAAACCCCTGTAACACACTGCCTTGAGTGGATTACTACTTCTACAAAATGGCAGTAACACACTACTGAAATAAAACATAATCTCAATAATGAATAAATCCTTTATTTGTTTTGAACAAAAAAAATAAGAGGACTTAATTAATATTCTCAGATTCTAAACGGCTCTCATCCCAGTAAAAGCAATGAGTCAGTGTGGGTGTGGTTTAATGTTCACTAAATATAATAATAACAGTCATAGTCTGGTTTGCATCAAATGTGAAGACAGCTGCCCAACAACCGTCCAGTGAGGACTGGAACCACATGTTTTTACTATCTTAAGTCTACTGTACAGTGGTTACTCTCCCTTAATTTAATTCCAGTCCAATTAGAAAAGCTGCTGACACAGCCAGGACACTGACACTGCCCACTGAGACCCAGCCTGATAACATTATTTAAGGATGGCTGCTCCTTCAAGCAGGGTTTCCCATCTAATATTTCAGAATATTCTTGTGCCAAAAATCTATAAATATCATATGGTAACAGCTGAACGACACCCACTGGGGCAACTCAGAGGCAACTCACCACGAGAGCTCTGAACTCAGAATGGGGATATAATTCTGCAATAAAATGAAGCTATTGTCTCCTCTCTTTACTCCTCACTCTGATTTGTCTAGCTTGGACAGTAAACCTACCTGTCTGTGCAAGGTTATTAAAATCAATTCCACACAGAAAACTCATCCTCCAAAACCCAAATTTATTAAAAGGATGAGGATACCTTTTTTTTTTTGTTACAATCAAAAAATATGTAAAAACCAAACCACTAGTGTTACTTTGACTTTAAATACCTTCTGACTCTCCTACTCGGGCCCTTGCATTTATTTCCAAGCTTGCTGTTTCCTACTGATGACGTAAATAAAAATGTCAGGTCATGGTTATGCAAGGACGATTAAATCTGGGCCAACTGGACCTGGTGGTAGGTGGCAGAAGTGCTGTAGCACCAGAAAGAAGAACCTTTGGAGAGTCATTATGAGGGCCATCGTTAACCCTGTTTTTTCGTGTTCCTGGCTATATTAAGAACTCTCTCTCTAGATTTTGGAATCACCTCAGGTTATGTATAATGACTGTCTCACATGAGGCCATGTGTGAATGGATCTTAAATCTACTGGGAAAGAAGGAAAGGAAGACAACGTAGGTGTGTGATAAATGGTGTCATAGACCTATTCCTCTATTTAGGGATGCCTCTTCTATTTAGACCAAAGTCATCTTCTTGACATCTTTTTCAATGGTCTCTCCTCCCTATCGAAAATATGCACATTGTTAGCCTTTCTTTAAAGGTTTACATAAACTGCTGAGCTGTGAACTGTGAAATTAGCATTCCTGTGTTGAGATATGCCTTTTTTAAAGGGTATTTTGTTTTCCTGATCAATATGTCTGTGCATTCTTCATTGCATCGGATGTGCATACACTAGATTGTTTTTCTTGTGTTTAATTCTGTGTGACTGTTCAGCAGGACCAGTCCTGCTGTGTTGCTAGGTTTTAAAAGAGGAATATTTGTTGAAATCCTCCTGAGTTTCCCTGATATTCCAGACACATATGGGTTGACAGTGCTGTTCAATTTAATCTGCCTTTTCTTCACTTCAGGGTCGGTGTTCTTTTGGGATCTTGCGTTTTTTTCACTTAAATCTAGTTAGGGTAACAACAAGCCAGAAATATATCTCTCAGGTGTTCATGTTACTTCTTTAAGGCCCGGGAAACGATCGGTTCATTATCAGCCTGATGCAGGACCATGAAAACTCCCAATTTATGCTCCTGTGGGTGTTGAGAGCCAAAGAGTTACTTTTGGTCGATGTGGGGATTTCATGTACCATCAAATGTGAAGGCTCACACAGAACAGAAAAAAACCCTTGCAGCAAAATGTCTGCAAGCTTCTACAACAAAGTCTAGTTGCCCATCACTGAGGCACTGCAGTTTTTAGAAAATGTTACCCAAAAGCTGTAAATAGCATATTTGTTACAATTATTCCATTTGCAGATTATGTTGAAAATATTTGATGCCTACGAAGGCCAGATCCACATATATATAGCCACCTTTTAAACAGGTTTTCCCTACTTCCTCCTTAAAAAGACATTTCATCTACAAAGTGAGCACCCTTTTAAATAAATCACCATCCAAATGAAAATGCAAATATACGTTTGAAGTGATGTCATAAACATGCCAAACCCACAGGCAGCAATATAACCCAAACCTTTAGCCAAATTGCCCATTTAGAAGCCTGAAAAAAAACATTTAGTGACAAGCAGTAAAATTGCAATTTGAGTTTTGACTGGTTCTTGTCAAAACATTAGTGACTGCGTATTGGGAGAGTTAGCTAATATAATGACATCCATAGAGCATTCTGACACCTCTGTTCCTGAATATAGTATAGTACTCATCTGAATATATGCATCCAACATTTAAATGTTGTTTTCTGTAAAGAAATAATGCAAATTATCTATCCAAATTAAATTATTTGAAAGGGCTACTAAAACATTACCCCTGCTCATAAAAAAGACAAAAGAGAGTTATAATCTCCACCATACACGTGTTGAATTTGAACATCTAGGTGGAGCTAAGAAGATTGTTGAGGACACTTTGCTGATGCATCTTGGTAATCTTTTTCAGTGACAAGGGACAGTCCTTCAAATTTAACAAGAGGTCACTCAGTTTTTTTAAAAAACAAAATTGTGTTCTTCTATTTGCTTCAGTATTCTGGAAAAGTTTTCCTCCAAGTCCAACCTCAAACAGCTAACCAGAAGGCACCTTCAATTTTTTTTTTTCGAGAGCAATGTTAGGAAATGTCCACAGTAATTGAAACTCCAGTGCAGAGTTCTATAATCATCAAACAAAAATTAATAGTTATATTTAGCATCAAAGCAATATCATTTGGGACTTTAGTTGATTATGCTAATGTGTTCCATGTTTTGAGAATCAGTTGACTGTGAGAAAGATAGTCACAGGACTTACTGAAGTTCATTCATATATTTAATTCCTTTTGAAGATTTGATGGGTGGTGACACATTGCTTGCTGTCTCCACTCAAGTAGAGTGTATAAAAGTTGCTTTTATGTGGAATCAAAACAAAATAATACCTATATGTGACATGAAACTGTAAAAAAAAAGATACAATATGGACATTCACTGGACTTAAGTCCTCTCTAGTTGTTTTTAAGTATTGTTTTGGGTCCTTCATCCTTTTTGGCCATATCACAACAAAAATGTAACAATAAATGCACCAGAACTGTCATTTAAAGATGATAACTAATTTTTTTCAAATTTCCTTACAAAACTAGAAAATGAAACAGATTTTAAAAGAAATCCCATTCCATGACTTATTTATTGAGTCATGGTCGAACTTTACTTCACTGTCACTAAAACTTGTTGGATGTAACCTGACAGCAAATAAACCACACATGTAAAAGAAATGGGAATAAATGTGAAAGTAGACCTATAGTTTGCAAGTGAGTAAAAACTATTATTTTTACCAATACACACACATGCAGAGTTTCTCACCTCCTATGAGCATGGTGCAGATGGAGAAGATCTTCTCTGAGTCTGTATTGGCTGAAACATTTCCAAATCCAACACTGGTGAGACTGCTCAGAGCAAAGTAGAGTGATGTGACATAGCTGCTACGCACTGATGGGCCACCCAGCACCCCGAAACTCCCACCCCCAGTGTCCGTCCCAGACACAGTCTCGCCTCCTGAAATATTTCCATGATACTGCGTGGAGTTCCAGGAGCTCTGCCCTCCAGGCTCTGACCCTGACACGTTCCACTGACTGCTGTTGGCTGAGAGACTGCTGACAGTGGAGGGGAACAGTGTCGTCAGAGGGGACAGGAAGTAGGGTGTACCTAAACGCTTGGCCAGCTCATGGAGCCATCCTGAAAAAGAGAGAGAGAAATTTGTTTACACATCCCTTTTTAAATAATAAAAGGTAATTTAGCAATTTTAGCACTGAAACCTCTTTTGTCACATCAGCATAATAAGTATTTTAAGTACAGTTGACTGGTAATACCAATAATTTTCACATTTTGGTATTAGTACTTTCATCCAAGTAAATAATCCAAATACTTCCTCTACCATCATCCCCTGCAGGACCTGTCCTGTATTATGAGGAACTTAAACCTGGAAATTAGGAAGATCTAAGACAAGAACTAATAGAGAATAATGAGGGAAATAAGAGAGAATATTTGAAAGGAATGATGAATTATTAAAAAAGAGTGTTTGTAAGGGCATGAGTGGTGAAACCCAGCTGAGCCACTGTCAGTAGAATCAGAAATAGGATATGAATAATACAATGTGGATGGATCCATTCATTGATCTCTGGCATCACACACTTTGAGCAAACTACTCTGACCTTGTGTGTATGAGAGAGAGAGAGTATGTGCATGAGTGTGTGAGTGTGTGAGTTCTTAAACAGTGAGACCAGCCTGCCAACTTAAAAGAACAGAAGTGAAAATCAGCCAGTGAGTCCCATTCAGGCAGCTAAACCAACAAGATTAGAGGATTTAGCACCTAAGTAGTTTCCTAATTACTTTCCTATTAGCACAAATTACCCTCCTAAGGAACTGTTGACCTCACTAGAACACTATACTGCATGTATGTCCTTGCCTGTGGGTCAAATTATAGATGATAGATGCAAGGCATTTATGCACTTAAGAACACAATCAGCATCCTTAACACACACACATTGACACACTGATGGGAGGAGCTTCTATACGAAAGTGTCAAACTGCTAATCAGACTCTCTCATCAGACATTTTGAGTCACCATTTGAAGGCTGAGGTTTCTGGTGCTACACAGACAGCTGACTCTGTTGTTTGACCTATCACATTTACAGCAGTGAGGATGGGCTAAAGCTGCCTCTGGAGGAGGTCAGACTTTGCCCTACTAGTAATTTATAAATGCCATTCAATTACAGTTTTTCATAGTTTTTACCATCAGCTGTTGATGCAGTATCAGTGTTTAGACTGGGGGATGACCTGAACTTGGATATACTGAAGGAAAGCAAACACTGCTTGCAAATGTATCTGTTTGATTGACCAAGGGGGCACTTGTATGCGGCCAACTTTAAGAAAGTGTCCAGAGTTTTATTTGGTTTCATCAAAGACACCCAAAATGAAATGTGTAAATGGGGCTGTCAAACTAT
The DNA here is from genome assembly GCA_029783725.1 of Acanthurus tractus. Taxonomy (NCBI): domain Eukaryota; kingdom Metazoa; phylum Chordata; class Actinopteri; order Acanthuriformes; family Acanthuridae; genus Acanthurus; species Acanthurus tractus. Next base: position 2,889,220 of record JAQNCA010000005.1, on the reverse strand, counting down.
TTGGTGGACACTGTACACAATGTTCGAATGTGCCCTCTTCATCTCTGTCCAAAGTGCTGATTTCTCCTCACTGTCTGGCAGAACTGACTGAATTCACTCAAGAGCTGTCTGTGGTCCTGAACTTCTGTTGTCTACCCCGTCCTGAGGTGCCATCACACCAGTATTTACAACTCTGAAATTCAGGACTAAATCGAATGAAATGAAATCACATTGATTTGTTCATTTCAGTTCAACTGAATTTACTTTATTTATCCCCACAGAGCAACAGTCGAGCAAACACATATCTGAAAAAGGTATAGGATGAAATAATACAATAAAACATTTTAGTGCATAAATGCACCAAAGCATAAACTACATATTACCAGCTAAATGCTACATGCAGGATACATCAGAAAAAGGTAGGAGGCAGTGGCCTGGGCTTATACAATTCCAACTTGCTCATCAGAAACCAGTGACGTCATCTCATGACCAGTTTCAAGCACCACAGATGACTATGAAACCGGTGTGAGATGCCGGGGCTGCTGATTGCAGGGTGTGGAAGCTGGAAAGTACAAGGGGACCAATGGAGACATTGTTGGTTTTGCTCCTATCATGGGCTTTGTTTATTAGAAGACTTATAGAAAATCTCTTGCCTTGTATTTTGGCATGCATTTTCTCTAGTGGGGGCTACTGTACGCATTTTGTCTCATAAGTGTACTTCAGGTGATTTTTGAAAGAAAGGTACTGGGAACTAAAGGAAAGTACTGACCCATCAAACCCAAGAAAAGCTTCCTTTACAAACCTATGCGTCAAAACATGTTTAAAGGCCATGTTATATCCATTTCTTCCTTTTACTCTGTTTTCTTTACCAGACTGTAGCCTTTGAATATGATAGTTACAGCTGCATGAGGGGCTGAGGAGATAGCCCTTCATGTTCAAAAACTGTCCCTGTCCCAGGTTCCAGCCAATTGACTGTCAAATTAAGTATTTTAGTCTGTAAATATGCCGATATCAGACCTTATTTGTGAATCACAGTTGTTGTCCAGCAAAGTCAGACTACAGACTGAGCTTTGTTGTCCCCTGGATTTCCTCTGTATGTCTGAATAGTAAATTGAGGGACCGCTGACATGAATTGACTGCAGTGTTACTGTCCGTTATTATGTGGTTTGCTGAAAGGATAATGATAGGTAGGCTGGTACTAACCATTAGAATGAAAGAGGGGGGGGCTAATAAGAAAGATAGTATAAAAAATGAAAGGAAACACTGAAACAAGAAAAGCCAGAGAAGCAAAGGGAGTATACAGCTTGTGATGTGTCCCCGAGCTCAGCTCTCCTCTTAGAAAAAAATACACATTTACAACTATTTATTTGATTTAACAACATGCTTGTGTTTCTTTTTGTGTGATGCTTAAGGTCAAACAAAATGAGCGGAACACAAAGACTGATGTTGAATTTTTCCACAGTTGACAGCCAAAAGGAGGAAAGGTGGTTATCCAGGTCACCTTTTTAAGTGTTTACAAGTAAATCAATTTGTTTGCCAGGGTTTCATGTGATCTGTATAATATATAATAATTATATATATAATAATATAATATTCTCCTCTGAGAGATGTTTTTGAAGTAAAAACAAAATTGTGTCTTATTAAAATCATCGGTCATGCTTGAGAATTGAGACATTGGAGTGCTATCCTCCTGCATAAGTGCTTCTGTGCCTCTGCTGTGGTTACAAAGTACCAACAACACTTTTCTGGGGTTTGAGAGATGTTATCCATCTGTGATTGCTCTTTCAGGCAAGATGAGGTGAATGTGAAAATTAAAGCTAAATGTGTTTGGGGGAAAATCTATCATACTAAACTACAAAATCGGCTGCAAGAGGATATAAACCCATTTTATCTGCACTGGGAACCCTGAAAAATGAGATAGTTTTCATTCTTAATTACCTGTAATTGAAAGAAACAGAGCACCCAGAGAAAACCCACACAAAGAGGTCCCAGCCAGCCAGTAAATTTGAACCCAGAAACATAGTAAAAGTATTAAAAGTAGAAATTACTTATCATGCATAATTGCCCCTTTCAGACATGTACATTATGATAAATATTTCTGGGTTATTTTTAATACATAAACACATTTTAAAAAAAGCGTTTCACTCTATTGCTGCTGCTCGATCTAAAGTAAATTTTAACTTCATACAGTTTTGGATATTTTCTTCTTTTAAAATCAACATTTTTAACATTTTGTTCCATTATACATGTACTCAGTGTCTTTCCAGCACTGTGAGTGGAGAAAATGAAGTGTTTACTCACCAATATCCCAAGAGCCAGGACTTTCGATCTCTCTGCGACCTATAAAGTACCAGACACAGGCCATCCAGTGGGCCAGCAGAGCAAACATGGACATAAGCAGAGTAAGAACCACAGCACTGTACTGGGAGTATCTCTCCAGCTTCTGCAGCAGCCGGAGTAACCGAAGCAGTCGAACCGTCTTCAGCAGGTGGACCCCAAAGTACTGCACAGGTAGATACAAACTACATGAGCTCCCACACATTATCTCAAGCTTTAGAACTGAAGGAAACATTCTGCAAAAGGGATATCATGTTGATACTTATGGATATGATAAATAAAATACTCTTTAAACCCTGAAAGTTTCTTTATGTGCGATTGTCCATTAACAATTTTATTTGAAAGATGGAGATGTATTTTTATACTTAATGTTTAACTAGATATTTTCCACCCCCAAATTAAATTTCATTTAATTTTTGATGACTGTATAGTAATATATCTTGAAGCTTGAGTCATTTGAGGATTCTAAACATGGAAAAACAAATCAGTAAGACTTATGCAGTAACATCTGATTGGCTTTGTAGAATTTGGTTTCATAATAAGCATTGCTTTAGATATGTTGATCTAATGAATCCACCAGGGACCTATTGGCATTTTGATTTGAATTTAGCTCATTTAACATTGTTGTGCATGTGTGGACAAAAAAGGCAAAAGAAAAAATGTATATCTTGATTTAGGTGATTTTTTTTCAAAAGCAAAAGTCAATCAATTTTTGTCACAAACTAAGGGCTCTAACTGGCGCAGCAGAGGGTGGTGGAGCGTGGCGCACCCCACGCAGTGGTAATTACGTCCAGCGCACCGTGCGCTGCCAATTTGGCAATTTGGTAGACTGGGCTGCGCCGAGATGGGCTTGGCAGCGTACCAGGGGGAGTTGTCCACAGATTCAGCTTGACGCACTGACAATTTCGTGCCAAAACACTGCGCGGAAGGTGCGCTGAAAGCTCGCCAGCTCCAACCCGGTCTATTCTCAGCGCAGGCAAAGCGCACCCAGCGTAGTGGTAATTTGGCTGACAGGCGCACAGTGCGCACACGTCACCAAAACCTCACAGGCAGGTTTCCAGAGTGTCAGACACATTTCAATGCAATAAACAATCACAACGACCACTATTTAATGTGACCGTCTGAACCAGCATATATATTTGTATCTATAGTAAATGTCCCGTCACATCTGATGACAGATCAAAGACGTTTGTCACGTAATGGAAACTCAACCTGAAGGCAGCTGGAAGTGTGATCGAACTAATTAATAACTAACTAGTTCACATCTCTCAGCCAACCACAAACAGCCACACATTAGATACAGAGTATATATTCTGCTTCTCTCATCTAATGAAATGAAAGAAAAGAAAAAAGAGAGAGACGCTCGCTGAATAAATGTAAGTCAGTCAGTGTCTTAAGTATTTACCTGTGATTGCCCATATTTCTCTGTTTTAATCTTTATTCTTAACGTAATCTAAAAAGATGGAGTACATTATTGCAAGGAGGCTGAGGAGGAGATACCGGGAGAGAATATATATCACAAAGGTTCTGCTATTTGGAGATAACAGAGCAGGAATGCAGGTGGATCACAAGCATGATGCCTGGATTAGCCTGCTGCTGTGTTTGATGTAATTGTCACTTGATTTTGTTCTCCTATTCATGACACAGGAACAGATTACATCTTTCCTGCGTGGGGGTCCAACGATGATGCGCATCGTGGCCTCTGATTCTCAGCCCCATGGCCCATACGCTCTCCCAGTTACTGTAAAGGTGACAGCGGCTCTGACCATCTTCACCACTTGGTCTTTCCAGCACACTGTGGCCACGGTGGCGGGGATCAGTCAGCCGCTGTCAGTTCAGCCATACATGCAGTGTCTTCCAGTCTAGTCCGACACGCCAATGAGCACATAATTTTTCCATCAACACTGGACAGCCGGCTGGAAACAAAGCGAGGTTTCTTGTCAAAATGTGGATTCCCGGGGTTACTGGTAGACTGCACACATGTGTAGTTGCACGCACCAAATACCCAAGCCATCACTTATGTGAACCGTAAGGGAGTACACTCCATTAATATCCAGGTGATCTGTGACTCAAACTATCTGGTGACACATGTGTATGCTAATTTTCCTGGGTCTGCTCATGACTCATTCATCCCGGTGAATTCTGTCATCCTTGCAGTCTTTCAGGGGGACACCCCTCTGGGTTAAACGTGGTTGATAACGCCATACATCACACCAACAACAGGAAGGCAGCATGTTTTAACCGTGTTTTCAGCAGTGCCAGGTCAGTCATCGAACGTACTTTTGGAGTGCTTAAAATGGGTTTCAGGTGCCACTTTGACCTCACAGAGGAGACATTACAGGACTTAAGACGGAGAGAGGCTGAACTGCATGTGCCGTATCAGCAGGGAGAACCGTTTTTTACATTGGGCAGTGGTTCTCACAATATCTGGGCAAACTTGACTGACAATATTAGAAACTTCCTCCCAGGCTGTTTTTGCATCATCAGGAGGTCTGTTCGCGTTACCATATATTCTGGTATTGCGAGCTTGGACCTCCTGGACCAGCACATCAGTTTCCTCCTGGTAGAAGTTTGGCTGTCTGGAGCTGCTGCTGTCTTCCTCCACAGTAGTGGCAAAGTAAAATTGGCACTTTGCCTCACCTGCAGCACATTTAAAGGCAAGGAGAGGCGTTCATTTGATTGGTGAAGATTACACTCGGCTGTGTTAAACCCACTCACGCCTTCTTTCCTCCCTCTTTGACTCTTGTGCCGGTGGGAGGGATGGAGGCGTGGGTGCGCCGCGCTGCGCTGGACTGCCCCATGCACGAAAATTGCAAAATGCGCTGGCCACACCCCGTTGGGTAGGTCTACGAAAATAGAGCCCGTGATGTCCTAAATTCGATTGTGATGGGTTTTTTTTTTGTTTTGTTTTGTTTTTTGAATCATGCATCAGTACATTTAACAAATGATTTTATTAACACTTCCCTCCTTTTTAGCCTTTTCAGCATGCCTGTGGAACCTCAGTAGTCTTTGTAGAGTTTAAAATAATAAAGCTGAGTGGATGTTAACAATGTCTAACAATACAACATAAACTTATCACTTGGCTTACTAAGTTTAAAACAACCTGTCTTTTCTTTCATTTAGATGATTGCTGCCCAGAAACAACTGATTGAGAATGCAGATGCAGTTCAGGAGAGAATCGCCCAGGTGCAAAGAGAAGGTAAAGCAGACATGGTGGTGAGACATGAATGGATGACTGGACGAGCTGACATGAGATGATAATGAACTGAAAGAAAATGGTTTGGATGAGCGCTCATGAATAAAACAACAGCATTACAAAATATCCTCAAAATCCACCGAAAGAGTAAATCTGACTAGAACATCAAACAGCCAAACCCTAATGAGGGCGAGTCCTCAGAGGATGGTGACAGTAAACAACATTAGGAGTGCAGTGACAGTTTTTACTGGTGATTTTAATGCTGCCAAATGTTTGTAATGAATGATTTTTGATAAAAAAATAACCAAGTCATTCGCACTTTATTCTTTTTGAAATTAGATTCCAAGATACTCAAAACAGTCAGAGGTGCAATAAACCAGTATGACAGATGTGCAGTAAAAACTTACAGTGAGAAGACAGACGTCTCCTCAGCCAAACCTTTGTTTAATCACACCCTGTCCTCCTGATGTCAGGAGAGATGGCACTGAGCCTTTGAATAAATCTGCAAATTCAGCATCTACTCACAAACCAATCAAAAGATGGTGCTGACACAAGCTCATTTGGTACAAGTCACAAAAATAATACAAGCAAAACACTATTACCTATATAATTTAGATATTTTATTACTAATAGATTGTTATTAGTAGTAGTAATATATTATTACAAAATATATATCACAAGAGTTAGTAATAATGCTGTCATACTTCGCCCCTCTAAACTGAAGCAGAGCACCTGTGTGTGTTGAACAGGCATGGACTTTCATGAGGATCTCTCCCGGCTGGGGGAGAAGGAGGGGCTGAAGGGGCGGAAGCTGAGCAAAGCTGTGGAGAGCTTCACCTGGAACATCACTGTGCTCAAGGTACTGGATCACAGCCGTGAAAATGCTGAGATGTTTCAGGATAAGTGGTATTCCTACTGTTTTTTTGAGACCTGGGCGGGAGATGCTGATTTTGTTCTGGAAACTTTGTGATCATGATTCATCAACTAAAGAATAACTTATTTCTAACTTCTAACTTATTTATTTATCTCAGTGTCTTGTTTTGTCTCCTTATGTTTTACTTATTTTTCATATAGCTCATAAATACGACAGTGAAAAGACAACTTTTGTTTTCCACACAAAGGGAATTCGCTAGGAAAATGCTAGAAGAAGAATAATTTCATGTTTTAGCTAAAGCTAATTGCAGTCTGTAAATTCAAATTAGGTATCAATTGTTGTCATTGCATAATGGGGACTCGCTTCCCTTGCTTATTGCCTTCTAGCCTCAATCTATTTTTTTAAATGACCACCTCAGTTTGACATGACTGATTATTAGTAATAGTAATAGTAATACTGAGTATTACTATGTTACTATGTTACTGTGGCCTTTGGCCGCTATCTGTATTTAACTCAGTATGGAGCTGTAGTTCTGAAACTCATTGATCTGCAAGTATTCTGTTTGCTTAGGAAAAAAATCACCATTCAATAAACAACTTTCAGTACCAGCAGGTTGGATCCCTGCAGAAGCTGCCATGACACAGCAGACCACAGTTTGTGCATGGTGCTACAAACACATTAATATTAGACTGTTTGTGTTTTCAGTTTTCAGAATGCTGTTATCTGAAAATATCTGGAAAATTTTATCAGTATTTTTTATATTTACAGTGGATGAAAAATCTGTGTTTAATGTGTAAGAATAACCGCTGGCTTAGCAGCTCAATTCAGCTCTCAGCTCTTTGCAGCCTCCTGTAGCTCATTGTTTTGGTATTTAACGTTTTTAATCCGACACTGTAAACCACAGTTTTAATCACAGAAAGGGGTACACACCACTTGCCCACCAGGAAACAGCATACAGACAAAGTTAGTAACCAGCTGGTAAACAAAGTGGAGCATCTTGCATCTATAAAATCAGATATTTTAAAATAAAAGAGACTTTTATTCATCAGGAAAAAATGCCTTTTTTGCTTCCTTTTCATGGGGAAAAAATTAATTAATTCATCTCTAAATACTTTTTTAAAGATGATTTAAGTTTTTAGGACTAACCTCCTTCAAAACACATTCCTGGATAAATCCCAGTTAGCAGTAGCACATAACAGAAGTATATGCTACATTTCCATCTTGTGCTTCACTGTAAATCATTCAGTGCACACATTAGTCCGACTCCTGTGTTTCCCTTTGTGCTGCAGGGTCAGAGTGATCTGTTACGAGGAGCTAAGATGGATTCCCTGGATGCCCTGAGGCAGCTGGCACTGGCCTGCGAAGCCTGCGGACTCACCTCCACCTTGTCCTCCTCCAACTCCTCATCCTCCACCTTTTCCACAGCTGAGCTTCACTACTCCTCCCACCCGCTGTCTGGCCGCCGAAGCAGCACACATGGCAATGGACGCATCTGACACCCGCGTGGGTCCAGCATGCTGCCGAAGATGAAAAGGAAGTGGATGGAGTAATTACAGAGAAGCACAGAGATGAAGAGAAAGGAGAGCGAGAAGGACAGAAAAAAGCGTGGGTGTGAAAAGCACCACAGGGGGCAGAGGGTTTTCTATCCCTTTATCTAGTGCAGTGAGTGTCTAGACTAGCCTAGACCAGTGCAGTATATCTGTTCAAGCCTTATGGGTGAGTTCATCAATGTATCAGTAAAGGTCCAGCCTGCACAGGGACTTTTCATGAATGTCGTAATTTTAAGAAGGACACTCGACACAGGTCTTTGAACTGGTGACAGCTCTTTCTGACTTTATGAGAGAAAGTGTATGACTCAACATCATAACTCTGCGGTTCCTTTGTGTGAGGGGAAACCGCAGACACCTGAATAATTTGTGACAACAGAGCTGTACTGGAGCTGATGTTTATGGTCGTGTATGTGTTTCATTTCAGTTCTAAAATGCAAAGTGGAGGGTGGTGGAGGTAATGGCACAGGTTGTTCACTGCCTCACATTTTAGCTTGTCCCTTGGGAAGGCATTAAAATAACCTGTGTGTGTGTGTGTGTGTGTGTGTGCATGTGTGCACACAAAAAAAACATACAAGATACATACATACAAGAGAAAAAAAGTTAAAAACATGTAGCCCAGTTTTTCAGATAATACTGCCATTTTTTAACTCACAGAAGTTTCAATGGGAGTCTGCTTTTTCTAAAAATGTAATCTCAGACAGTGCAGTTGGTTTTGTTGCAGTATCTTAACATAAAACTCTCTCAGTCTCTCAAAGGGTAACAAGACTGATGTCACATAAAAAGGAAGATACAGTAGTTCATGTCAGTTCTTGTTGTGAAGCCCTTTTTCAGTAACTGACTGGCTGAATGTATGGATACATCGGTGGACATGATAAACACGGTCAATGTTTATGAATGAATATCAGTTTTTGGAGAGGTGGACAGTCACACTCATCAAAACATTTGCTGAGTTGCCAGATTTACAGCCTCACTTCTTTTTAGAAATCTTTGCAAAACCTTAGCTGAGGAGCTCTTGTCCAGTCTGTTTAAAGGCCGTCACCCTGCAGCAACTCTAGAGTTTTTTATGATATATGTGACACAAACACACAGATCCATCAAAGGTGCATTTCTATTCGACAGATTCAAAGGACTGAACATTTTTGAATCTCTAACACTCGTTGATCACTTACACATCTGACTGTGTATATGTACTGGGTGAAATTACCAGGATAAGTGCACACACACACACACACACAC
>JAQNCA010000005.1:2835722-2848641 GCA_029783725.1 Acanthurus tractus | reverse complement strand
ACACATACACACAATTTCATCAACATTTGTGTCACACCACCAGGGGTCAAAGTGACACCACTCATAAAACAGTGCTGTCATTAACTACAACATCGTTTGCCAATACATCACACTTAACTGTCATAAAAGCATGGAAAACAGTGGTTATTACAGTGGTTATTATGCACTTTAAACCTTGACCAGCCTATAAAAATGGATGAAATTACAAGAAGAGTATCAGCCTGATAATTTTTTATGAGAATTCTTTTTGCTGGTCTCCACTAATAAAGTTGACTAGTTATCTTCTTCTTACTGCAGACAACTCAAGTCAATTATAAAATTGTAATCACACTTGCAGATCTTGCTGGTGCACTGCAAATCTACATATGAAAGGTTTATAACCAACAGATATTTCATTATTGATTCATCTGCTGATCATTGTTATGTTGTATTAATCATTATATCTATTAAATGTTGAAAAACTGTAAAAAAAAGAGCTTTTCCTAATGTTGCTGATTGCCCATTCTTTTGCCAACAGTTTGTCCTCCTGCATTGTCTTACCATCACCCAAAACCAAAAGATGTTCAGTTGACTTCACCAATATAACAGCTAATACTAATATTGAAAAGATGGAGCCAATGAATGCTCCACCTTTTGGAAAAAATAATAAATTGACTATAAAGTAGTTGCTGAACTGTTTTCTATCACCAAGCAAAATCATTTTTGCAGCTCTGTCAGACAGACAGTAAGATTGATTGATAGATATATAGACAGATAGACTGACTGATTCAGTGTTCAAATTGCATACTTAAAATTTGTAGTACCACTTTTCTTTGTTTATGCCCCATTAAAAATTTTATTTGTTTTTTTTTTCATATTACTGCTTTTATCATTTGTTCTCTTTTTGTAGCGGGGTTCGAATTTTTATTACAAATTATGCAACTTTTTGTGACCTGTGTGAAGAAAAAATATTATGTAATATATGCCACAAAGAAAGTTTCACTGCATAAATCAGATGACAAAATAAGAAAAACTTGGCAAATACATGTCCTTGTGCTTTTACTTTTAAATGCCTGTACTATTTGCTGCACTGCATCAACCACACTATGCTTTTATTAAGTATCCGACATAGCCACTGCAACACGCCAATCTAATAAAACCTGGCAGATCAATTTATGACTGAATATGAAATGTCTCATGCACATGACCTTATGGCTGCCTATTTAACCTAATATAACTAATATGAGCCCCATATATCACTTATTACTGATATGGAATCAATACTGGATTCAATTAGCTAATGATGCAGAGATGTACTTCCTGGATCCATTTGAATTACATATTTTTTTGTTGGTGGACGCACCTTTGGCTAGTTGTTGCTTTGGATGTTCATTTTATTTTCACTTGCACTTAAGACAGTTTGATATTTGAAGGCTCGGAGCTTTTGTCCAGAGTCAACTTAACCCTCAAAATATGATATCCCGTTGTCTACCTGTACATAAGCCATTATGCACAGCAGTCAGTGTTTAAACAGTAGAAAACAATGGAGGGGAGCATGATGTTGCCTTTGTTTGAATACAGGATATTTATTGTCCATCATTTTATTTAGTTGACTGAACTCTTAACCTGGTATCTATTTGCTCTATAGTGAGATCAGAGGCTTATATGCCATATCCTTGGCATGCCTACTTTCTACTATCCCACAGTGAAGTACTTTGCATTTTAAATATGCATACATCATTGTCTCACTACACCTGTCGGTGACAGAATGAAATACTGAGCATCTATTTCATAGGTAGCAGTCAATGAGTGACAGACAAAAGTGATAATAGTAACAGCTTGCATGTGTTTCTGAGGTGTTCAGTTTTGTCAGGAGAAAACAACAAACACCTTACAGATGTCCATTATAATAATGGCTTTGGGTATTATGCCACTTATTCTAACGAACTGCCTCATACAATCCAATCAAAATACAAGCCATGTATTTGCTTAGATAAAATAACTTTTTTTCCCTTGATTTAACATACAATAACATTGTCGAATAAAGTTCCTGCACTCTTGAATTCTTGCTGCTTTGCTACTTTAAGCAAGGCTAATAAAACTGATTTTAATATCAATCACAGCACTTGGCTATGGTTAGTAGAGTCAAAGCAATGAAAAAAATATTTTGTTTAACTTTCATTACTCACATTAAGAGAAATTCAGTGAATTACCATAAAGTCTTATTAACACTCCAAAGATCATATTGAAATATAATGCATTGTCTTGTTCTCTCAAAGTGTTTCTAGGCAAAACAAGTCATATTTTTAGTTATGGGACACGTTCTAACATGCAACATGCATTTAAATTGTCTCATCAAGTGTGACTGGCCTCTTACAGAATTCACTGTTTTGTCTGAACGCAGTCACACTTACACTGGCTGACTCTTTTTCACTCTCTCTCTGTTAGACACACACATGCACAAACACAAACACATAGACACACAAACTTACCTAACCTACCTTACCTACCTAACTTGCCTCTTTTTGGAAAATAAATAGACAAGTGTTGAAGAGACAAAGGTTTTGAACCCAACTGTACCAGCCATCCCCAATTAACTGGTGCCCAAGATGTGTCCCAAAAGCACACATTACAGTGCCCTGAGACAGCTTGTTCACATGGTGTTTGCAGAGTCAATCCTTTTAGCTCAAACTGCTCATACACAAGCATTAGAAGCAGTTGGTGGAAGGTTTTCATTCGATCGTGGCCAAAAGTCTGGATATCATCAGGCCTGCTACATGCTCTGTAAACAGAGTGGGCATTGAATACATTAGTCCTTGCATCGATTTGAACCTTTCCTTCCAAACACTGCCTCTCCACACTGCACCCCCCCACCTTGACTCTGTCTCTAAATTTAATTTCCTTTTTCCTCCTTTTTACATTTCTCCTCTTTGTCTCCTTGTGTCAATCATTATACGTTGCTCTCACCTCTTTTCTAATTTACTTCTTAAGTATTTGAAATATTATATGGGATGTAGAAGCATCACAATAAGTACATATAGTTTAAGGGGAGCAATTTCCTGTAAATGCTTTCTAAAAGAAGCTGGGTATGATGAGCTGACCTTTAAAGAAGCCCTCCCACTGTGGGGTACTGGCTGTTTGAGGGTGTCCATATTGATTGCCTGGTTGGCCTAATCGCAGTAATCCACAAAGCCAGAGTGAAAATGGGCTAAACATCCTCCACACACACAGACACAGACACACACACACTTTTCGGCGAAGACTATGCGATGACAACATCTACAGGCTTAATGACAATTCAGTTACAGTCACCCCATAGATCATGTTGTCTGCTGCTCTTTTCTGTTCTGTTTTGTTCTTTTCGGTTCTTCTTTCTCTGCTTTTCTTGACTTTTCCTCCTTATATTGCACTAGGTTAAAAGATGGAGAACACAAAGAGGAAGAAGGTAATGATGAAGAAAAACCAGAAAATACCGCTTCTTATGAAAAAAGCTACACACTAAATCCAATGTAGCAGCAGATCTCTGATTCACACACTCTCTCACCTTGTTTATAGACTAACTTGAAATACCACATTACTTGGTCCAAATGAAACTGGTGTTTCTTTGTTCTTAGTTTAAAGAAGAAATATCTTCTTGTCTCCACCCAACTATTATCGCCAGACATGGAGCCAGCTGCTTGAGAGGAGTCGAGTAACTCGAAACAAAAACCGAGACAGACTGGATGTCTATTCATTTATTTATGTATTACTGTACAGCTGTGTTGATTTGTTACTTGGGCTCAGCTTGTGTGTTTATATGTCTGTTTCATGTTTATCCATATGTGAGAGTCTGTCAGTTTATGTGACAATTTAGGTGCCTTCATCATTCCGTGGTTGTGTGTGTGTATGTGATGGAGAGGGAGAGAGTGGACAGGGGTGGGGCAGGGCCAGGGCAGTGGTTGTTGTTCAGGCTGTCCTGTCACCTCAGCTCTGGTCTGATATGTACCAACAGACCCGGTTAGCACTGAGCTGAGAGTGCAAAAGCATGTCAAGCAACACACAGCTGTTTACACACCAGGCCACAAACACTCTTCACCAACACGCCTCACTCCTGATGAATAATACACACACCACCAGACGGCCACTGCTGCTTGCATCACAGTCAGTGTGTTCAATTTGATATACTGTTGTTTTATACTAAAGTTATTTTAACCTAATGAGTAGGAGAACAGATCTGCATGAGGTTGTTTCAAATCTGGGTTGTGGGCTGTCCTGAAATATATCAGAGGGCTTATTAAGTGTAACAGGATATGAAATATGATATACTAAAATTATATGAATGTTTTCCCTATTTTTCCCCCCTTTTTTGTAAAATTCGGGATAGTTGTGACATTTCATGCAACTAAACACACTGTGATTAAAACAGTCTGAAAAGTATAAGGTCAATCTCTTAACAATTCATACAGATGTAACCTCGGATGTGGAGATGAACTTCTGACTGCATTATTTAAAGGAACAGTCCTACTGAAAAGCCTAATTGACTTTCTTTTTGAGAACAAGATGGAAAGTATGATACCTCTCTGAGGTGAGTGGTATCGATCCTCTCATCGAACTCTTAGCAAGAAAGTTCATTTCTCAGAATGTCAAACCATCCTTTTAAAGGAGCAGTATGACACATTGAGAGTCATATGTTGGTGAGCTTCCTGAATACCCCTCTCTTCACATCCTCCCTTCAAAGAATTTAGAGGAACCTATGGTGGCTGCAAAAAGTCATGACATAACACAAATGGCCCTTTCTGAAATGAGCCAGAATTTGGTTTGACTTTTTTGGCTTTTGTCTAAACATGGCAGTGAAGTATGTACTCTGTATATTTAAAGGGTAGGAGTATTATATTCCATATCTGCTGAAAGATGCCGTAAATGCTACACACTGGACTATTTTGGGGTTGAAAGGCATTCATAAGGATTTCAAATGATCAGCAGCAAGGTGACAGTTTTTTCTTATGCTTTTTATTGACAAAGCATTAAGACCCATTTTCGAACATATTTCCCAAATTCAGCTTTAAATGTTAATCTACAGTATTTAGAGCATCAGATTCAAATTCTAAGCTCCTTCAGTTTGTCACATGGTCTGTAATGAAACCAACCAACCGAGCAGTGGCATCTGGACAAGAGCAGCACCACAGCACGGAAGGAGTTAAAATGCAGCAAGGGGGAAGACAGGGTCTGCTCAGGAAAAAAAAATGCTGTGATCTCCTTTATTGTTGAGTTTAATTAAATTTTCAGCTCTAATTACAATTAAGCCACTTAGTATGTATAATAATGTTTGCATCACAGAGCAGCACAGATGCAGTCCATCAACGCAATTAAATATTAAAATGGCTGTGGCTGTATTAATAGCAATGTGGTGTGCTAGTCACTTTCTGTGTGTGTGCGTCTGTGTACACAAGCAAAGCCATTGCAGAGGGGACTCCCTTGGTATTGGTTCTGTCGCCTGGAGACCTGCAGCACCATCCTTAGTGCCACCAGTGAGCCCACTGTGTATATGACCTATATTCACTGCGGTGCTCTCTGTGCCAGAAAAGCATCACTAAATGAGAAAAAAACACAGTGTGGTGGGTAGAAAAATCCCCATGAGTGTATGAATATTCCTGAGCTGCAGAATCAGTGCACTGTAAGTCTAATGCAAAATTAGTGTTTTGGTACAAAATTATTTATGACTGCACATAATGAGTGCATTTTTAAGTCAAAGTGATGATTTGCTTGATTCACCTCTGCTCCCACCCCCCTCTTTGACCTTTTTTCATTTTTTCTCTTTGCTCTTTTTTTATCCTCATAACTTAGGTTTCGATGCACACTCACATTTATAGGTGAAGTCATAAGCACACCTATACATGCAGGGAAACTGACCTTTGTACAAATGCAGGAAAAGTATACCCAGGCATACACACAGTCATTCCCTCACTTCCTTCTCATACTGCATTATTTAGGGAATCAGCGCCTGCAAACATGGTAAACAAGAGTGTGTTGGGTTGTGTGGGGCGATAATGGGCAGGGCTCTGATGCCAAGCTCTGATGCTGGGGCTAGCAAAAGCTGCTTTAAATTATTTTTGTTGTGAAATCAAAAAGCCACTTGATAATTTATCCAACTTAGACACATGTTCACAGTGTGCATATTGTTTTTGGTTTTGTTTAGCAACAAAGCTTTGTTAATGATTACGTACAATAAGTCAAGTAATGGTCAAAAAAGTGAGAGAGAACGACGTACAGATCAAGAAAAGATTGCATTACAGTGTGCAAGGGAGCTTACCTTAGCACTCACAATTTCAGTGAAGGAAAAATACAGAGGTGTTGGCAGCTACAGTGATGTTGCTCAGTCAGCCATCTTTGAATATGTGTTGATGAGCGGTTTGGGTTAGACATTTGTCATTTATTATAATTTTGCCAAAGTGAGTATATTTTTGCTCCTGTGTGTTGGTTAGTTTGTTTGTCTGTAAGCAGGATAATGGAAAAACTCCTGGCCCAGTTTTCACTCATCTTGGTGAATGGCCAAAGAAAGAGCCCTTCAGTTTTGGAGCAGCAGATCAGAATCCATGGAAGTATACACATTAATTTTCATATAATGGGATAGCAACAGCCGCTGCATCAGAAAATTTTTGGACAAAAAGCAGATACACAGACCTACAGCTGTTTATACTCAAATACAGACAGAGTAGGGGACAAAGATGGAGGAAATGATGGAACCTGGTTGCTACCTTTTTGGTCTACAGTTTACTCTTGAACCCTGCCTAACTCTTGGGCGAGGGCTACAAGCCTACTGCCCTAAAGTTGACATCCTGAAACATCAAAAAGCAAAATGAAAATAAGAAAATACAGGAACACACAGGGTCTTAACAGACATCCCATCACACTTCTAGTAAGGGTTGGGTACCGAAATTCGGTTCCAAATAGGAACCGAATCAAAAACGGCGGTACCGGGTAACCATAAAAAATATTTACTTTTACTGCTTATCAGTTCTTGGACACACTTGCAACCTTTTTTACAGTGGCTGCATGTCTGCCAGGAGTCAGAAGTCAGGACCTGTCTGTCAGGCATTCACGCTGACTTCAACACGCCGGAGGAAAAAAAACACCGGAGAAACAAGGGTAAAAAGCTGTGGCTAACTGGGCTAACTACGCATGATGGGCCATGGAAAACGCTCTAAAGTGTGGCTTCATTTTGAAAGACGAAGAGATGAAAAAAGAAAGTGCAACATTTGTCATAAGCTAATTAGCTGCAAGACAAGTTGCACGAAACATTTACAACTAAATGGCATCGACCTGAAGGACTGTACAGTGTTTGATGTACTGCGGTCGTCTACACCCAACGCAGCCAGTGCTAATGTTGCTACAAGCAGCATTAACACCTTGCCAGCAGCCCCGACAGTGACACCATTCAGGTTGGTGAAAAAGAGGCTGACAAAAGAGAAAACTGAGGATAATTGCACTAATACTGCTCAGACAGGATTTTATTTTTGTTTACCATATTTTTAAAAGGTAAAGGAATAAATTTCCTTTTGTTAAATAAACAATTGACCTTCTATTTTTTAATTATTTTGGAATCGAAATAAGGAAACGTTAGGAACTGGAATCGGAATGGGATTCATAAAAATCCTAACATGCCCATCCCTACTGGGTTTTAACTGCTAATTAAGAGTTGATGCTTATGCCCCAGCTAAACACAAACATATTTAGATAAAATTTTAATACTTTCTAGGATGTATACAGACATATTGTGGTTGCATTTACAGATAGCATATCATAAAGGAAATGGCCTTTTTTGGAGGTCTGTGCTCTCTAAATGTCCCTCTAATGCTGTGTTGTTTATAGTTACCAGTGACTTGCTTGAACTTCCCCTATATTTCTGGAGTTAATGCTCCATGTAGATATTTGTATATTTTATTTTATTTTTTGTTGAAAAGGTAAGAAATGAAAGATCTAATTCATACATAGTTCTATATCTAGCGAGGATGTTTATATTGTTAACTTAGTTGTAGCTGTAGGGTACTGAAGATAATTTGCTAGGTGCTAATGTACAGTTAGCCCCCTATTATTTTTGGTGTTTTTACAAATTGGTCAGTTCTATTATTGGTCTCATGTCTTGATAGTAAATTTGTTTTGATAGTGTCTCGATTTTTGAAACAAATTATTTTGAGTTGTACTGGGGTCAGTATGCTTAAAAATCAATTAAATGTATAAGTCCATATGATGCATTTTAACCCTCTAACTGTTATTTGCAGTTTCTTGTTTTAAATGGTCCAGGTAGTAGGATTGCAAGATTGCAAACTATATTTTAGTAGTATTACTTTACACCATCACATTTTCAGGTGTTATTTTATGGCATGATTATGTAACATGTCACAGTAATCTGCAGTGTAACCAGTTAGTAAGGCTAATAAAAAAGCAGAGGAGTAAAAAGCGCAACAACATTCCGCTACAGTGTAACAGAGTTAAACTAAGCAAAAAAGTTCTTGAGAATTGTACGTAAATAAAGCTACAAACAAGTGCTGCTTTCCACACATGCAATGACACACACACATACATTCACTGATTTGTGGAATTGGTGTTCATCCTCAGGCCACTTTTAGACATGCATCATGATGGCTGTTGGAATGTGTGGGGAAAACTGCAGCAGTAAAGCTTAGCGATTGGGCCTGTGTCTGGCCCGGGCTAGGCATTTGCTGATAAATATAGATGCCGCTGAGGCAGTCTAAATACAAGGCTCTTCTTTGCTGTAATAGATGGGTGTCGCTAACCTATGGTGCAATCACGCTAGATTCCACAGAAATATTTCTGCACAGTGGCAAACAAACAAAGCAAAAAACAAAAGCATGGAGCAGGCAATGCTAATCATGAGGCATGGCTAGGCGTCTGTGGCCAGGGCGGTGGAAATGGGGTGTGTATTTGTGTGCGTGTAAGTGTTTGTGTGTGTGTGCATGTATGTGTGCATGTGTGTGTGCATGTGTTAGTATTTGTGCACAGCAACGACTGTGACAACCACCACTTACCCTTGTGGACCACAGAAGGACACTAACCAATGATTGTGTACGCTCGTGTACGTGCGTGTACGTGTGTTTGTGTGTAAGTGTGTGTGTCTAGTGCATGGATGTGTGTACGTGCAGGGCGAATAGCATGATATTTATGACCAGGGATTATCCTGAGGACACTGCAGAGTCCAAAGGTTGCTCTGCTGTCTGTCTGCCTGTGTTTCTGGGCGCATCATTAACCAACATTTAACTGCTGGCTTATGAGTACAATTTAACAACCTGGGCTGTCCTCACAATGCACCTATCCAATACTGCCACCTCCCTCCAATATCCTGACTGTTAAACCACTATTTATCAACCAATACAATGACTATAATCCTTCTATACAAGCGCTCTTGGTCACTCTTTGTCAATATTCATATACATCACCTGGATTGATACAACTCTTTAAAAATTTGTATCTCCTCATGTGTGTTTCTCTTTCACACACCCACACACACATGTGCCCACACACACAAACAGACACGCCCTCACACACACACGCACACATACGCATACATACACACGCACATGCACACGCACACACACACCCACTCACACAAAAGTCATCAGCTGCCACATTTGTAGCAGATTTGCAGGGCAGCTGTTGTAATAGAGTGGGTTGATGTGAAACAGTTTACACACACAATTACTATTAATACCAAAGACACATGCGCCACTGCTAGTTATCCAGCTCACAGTGTGCCATCTTTTGGATGTGAAGCGCGTCTGATTAGGCTGTTCTGTGTGTGAATGAGTGTGTGTGTTCATGTATGTTAGAGGGAGAAAGACAGAGCTAAGAGGCAGGAGGCAGTCTAGCGTGAGGGACACACCTGTTAGGGACACACAAGCATGGGCACACACACGAACATTCACAAGCACAGAGGAACTCACAGGCAAGGTTATCACACTATACAAGTGTTGACCCTGCAAGTTGAGTGTGAGTGGGGCAGTATTGGTAAGAATGATTAAAGGGCCAGTTTTGCTTTGCTTTAATGTCCGTTTTGTATTTGGTGTATTTATTGTTTCTATGTATAAACACGCTGGTCATTACTTTGGTGTGTTTTTGGAATGTGTTTTGTAAGGCCTTGTTCCCATCTGATTTTAGGATCTGATTTTGCGTCTTTCTTCACACCCAGTGAACTGATCATAAGTGGACAACTCTAAATGTATCTATTTCCACCTGGCATTAATGTCGATCTACTCATGTGTCCTCAGTGTCCACTTGTGATCTGATCTTGAAGTGTACAGCTGTTATGGCTACTGTTGTTTTCACTGTTGCTTTTAAAATGATGCCATTGTCCTGCGAGTGAGCGTGGATTAGAGTGCAGTACAATGTTGGCAGAAGAGAGATAGATTGACCGGGTAAGAGAGTGGGACATGAGCAATGTCAGACTAGATTGGTCATTGGCTATAGCACGACAGAGATGAAGATATAGAAGAGGATGATGATGGGCTAGCAGCATGTTGTCTCTGGTTCAGGTCACCATAGAGTATAATGCTTGGGCAGACTTTGAAGGCCACTTAAAGACAAAAGTTTTTATAACATTGTTAGGATGTCACTAAGTTTTGTTTGTTGTTAGCATGTACGTAACAATACAATATTATTACAAAAATGGTGGATATGTATTTATGTCAAAGGTTGTCCAACACAAGGATGTGCATTTCTTTACAGACAGACAGAAACCTCTTTCTCCTGCGTTTCTAGTGATGCCATTCGAAGACATTGCAAGCACTCTCACTCATGTCAGTGTTGTTATGGACTAATTGCAAAAGTGAAGACACCTCTATTTAATACGCAAAATGAGCCACAAATTATGGGGGAATTCCCAGCAGGGCACTTTAGGAAGAGATATCAAAGTTGGTATTAAACTGTCAAGAAGATCTCACTGTAAATCAGATTGATAAAGATGATGACCATATTTCATGTCAAACTAAAATATCTGACTGTATTTCATATCAAACTCACAAAGTGGATGACTGTATGTCACATCAAACGTATAAATGTGACAGTAACATTGAGCTATTTCATATTACAATGATAAATCTGATTGTATTTCATATTAAACTGATTATGACAGTCTGATAATACATAATGTAAAACCATATTTTAGCAGAATAACATTATCCAGCTAAACAATGTCTCAAAACTAAATCAATAAGTTCATTTTAATCACACAAATAGACTTGACAATCAACAAACTGTTATTAAGGAAAAAGCCTGTTAGCTAGTTGGCAACCTTTAGCTATGCTAGTACAGTGTCATACTGTCTGTTGAAGTTAAGCAATGCATCAACTAAAGGGTGCCAGTCAGTGTCAAAAGTTACCCCAAAGAAGAAGAGGAAGAAAAAGAAGAGCCAAACGTTGTTTGTGACAACAATAGACATGGTGATGATGGAGGAGATATTAATAATGCATCTGTTTAGAGGCAAAATCGTCAGCATTGTAGATGGCAATTGTCCATTGTGCTTAGTCCATTGTATTGCTGGAGCACACCGGAACGGCACTATTGATTGATAAGGCCAAGGAGCTTTTGGGTTTGAACCACTGGCTATCCTGCCAAACACTGCCTCCACAATCTTGGGTGGTACTGCTACAAATGGTCTGTACTCATCCACAAGAAAGGTGCAAAATATGGATGAAATTAAGGAAGAGTACAGACAAAGGGCTCCATTTGTATGCATATCTAGCATAGAGCCTAAAATGAACCTTTAAAATTAACATAACATTTTCTACCATTTTGAATTTTTGACAAAAAAAGTTATACCCAAGACTCTGTTTCAATAGCTGTAATAATTGATCAAACATTTTAGATGTCTTGTGCATTATGATATTTAGCCTCAATTGGAGGGTGCATGCATGCATACGCATAGGTAGGAGATGTTGTGAAGTTAGGAGATGTTAGGAGATGTTAATGGCTTTTGCCTTATTTGAAATATTTTCTATTATTGATTTTTATGACCTATTTTGATCACATTAGGTCTTTGTTTAATTTAATTTAACAAGTTAAATATCCCTAACTTGATAAACTGAGGCCACAGCTACAAAGAAGCTGTCTCATGAAGGGACAATAATAGCATGACAGGAAAATAATTTGACTCAAGGCATTAGAGAACAGCAAGGGTGGATATCATGTAACATTATGGCGATAATTTTGAATGCTAAAAAAAATGATGTGTTTTAAAAGTGTGTATTTTTTAACATGTAGTGCTGCAGTAGAAACTCTTTAACCATCTAATATATGAATAAGATAGCTCAGGAACATGTGTCACAGAGAAAAAAAAACAATGAAAGAAACCCTGAATGAGAGATTGCATTGGTTACAGATGCTAGTGGCTTTTCTAGAAATAGCAGCAGGACTTTGAATTTCCGTAGGCCATTTTCACAGCAGACATTTTAACTTGTCATTGTAGGATAAGCACATGTGTTTGTGATAACATCGACAATGGTGCTGTTCTATTCAAATGTCACAGTACACTATGACAATGTGACAGTGAGCCAGTATATACAACAGGACACAAAACTGAAGCAGCTTAATGGAATTTTGGCCACATATTTTTTTTAATTCAATAACTTTTCGTTTCACCTAAGCTTTTTTCCCCCCAAAAAATAACTTTTCAAGATGTGTGGCTTTTTAAGCTTACAAGCACAGGATAACCGTGATGAAAAAAACCCATTGCACTTTGCCTCACAGAAGTCTGAATGCCCATTCACAGATAAAATGCAAAGTGGTCAGCACTGGTAATCTGCACAGGCTTGACTGTTAAGCCTCTGCCCATGAACTGCTCATGACTTAGAGGCCTGACCCGACAAAAAGATCAATTATACGACCTTTACTACAAAAGGCATAGAGCCAAAGTTCTGTAAAAAGACTAAACTTTTTAAAAAGAAAAGGC
>JAQNCA010000005.1:2799765-2825319 GCA_029783725.1 Acanthurus tractus | reverse complement strand
GACTGCTGAGCCTGAACCAAAACATCTCATCAATAAAACCAAAACAATGAGCTGAAAGACTCTAAACCATGCTATAAAAAAAAAAAAAACTTCGGGGGATCTATTTGCGGAATATTTTATTTTATTCATGATTATGTTTTGATTGATGTATTATCACCTGAAAGAAAATGTCATATGTTTTCATTACCTCAGAAATAATTAGTCCATATAGGTAACAGGCCCACATTTACAGAGTCTGCCATGTTAAACCACCATTTCTACATCAGCCAAGAACTAACCAAAAGCTATATCTCGACATGGCCTTTTAGGCTCTTTGCAAGTTTTAATGCAATCTCAGTCTCCTACATGCTTGGAAGATCAAAATGAGTGGAGAAATTTTCCGTTGGTTGGCATCTGCAACATCTATACTCGATGCCACTAAATCCTACACAGTGAACCTTTAGCTCAACATTGGCTAAGTGATTATAAGCTGTTTCCTCAAGCATTATAAAAGCATGACTTCATCTGCATCCTCATACCAGGAGATGGACCTTGGGTTAAGCTTGTTTTTTCGAATCACTATTTCCAATCAACTTAAACCTCCATGTTCCATCACTCCTCCTCCCTCTTGTGTTTCTTACTTAAAACTTCAAATTTACTTGAGATAACAGTGTAAATATTACAATATTGTAAAGCTAACATCAAATTGCTTTCCCATCAGAACAGGGTTTGTTCCTGAGCAACAGTCTCCGCTCCCCATGTCTGCTCTGTTATTCTCATCGCTGCTTCATTCCAGTAGGACTCCCAGCTTCTCTGTCAGGAAGCATCAGTGCTGGGCAAGGTGGAGGCTGGCAACCGGGGACGGCCCCAGGCTTCGCTATCCGACACACACCTGCCTCTGCTCACACAGCACGTCAGTCTTCCTGTGCTCCCACCATCACAGCCTGGGGGAGACTTAGCTGTGCTCAGGAGAGAGGTGCAGAGTAATGGGCAACCAAGGCAACCAAGCCAACGGCAGGTCTTCTGGCTGTGTTCCATCTCTGAACCTCTGCCTTAACCAAATATTCTGCTCTGTTCACAGGCCCTGCTGTGAAACAGCTCTTTTCAGATCATCTGATGGGCTGAGCAGCCTCACATCTACCTCCTAATCAAACCATCAGCGAGGAGATGAATGGGAAATTAGACCAGTGGTACAAATATTTCAGTCTTTCAATGAATAGATTTTGTTAGATTTATTTTACTCTCTCATAATAATATCAATAGAACAAAAAAATTTAAACGCAGGATCTACAAGCTCCATTTGACAGACATTAACTAGCCCATTACCTAGCATTACCATTACCTAGAGCTGTCTCTTTTATGGTCTATCACATGAAAATGCTTAAGAAACCATGGTGTTTGTGAGATAATTGTTGCTTTTGATTTAAAAAATCCAAAGCATATTTTTTAGCTATCTCTGCAATAATTCCACTGATCCACTTACTTTGGGTGATAGGTCTTTACCTGCATAAATGAGGAGTGATCTTCCCCAGGTAACTCCCTAAACTAATAATATTTTCATTGCTGTTTGATTCTGCTCTAGTAGAACAATCCTCTCTCTAAGTGTGTATCCATGAGTTTGGTTTAAAGTGTTTGAGTAAATCCTTTGATGGATGAAATCATTACATTTGCCCTCATGTATATTTCATATCCCAGTCCAGATTAGTTATTCCAGGGTTTAGAGAAATGCTGAGTGTGATTTATTTTTAATCACAGCAGCTGTTTGCCTTCTCATATTGAAGATCTCGTCTGACAAAGACCCAGATTGGATAAGACAAATCTAAACCCATGCGACCCATGCCATTTTTTAAGTCACACAGTGTTCGACTTTCTACAGATCAAACAGCAATGTTTCAGTTTTCAGCACTCAGTCTGTGCTTCATACCAAATTTATCCACTCTCTCAAACACACATGTCCAATCAAACAAACACAACTGCGGTTTCCAGACGTACTTGCTGTGTCTCCCATGCAACATCTGAAAGTATTCTGATCAACTAGAAATGTCACAAGCCATATTCACTGAGAATCTGATGAAAGGCCTGGTTCTGACAAGTAGTTGTTAATCTTGTTGTAACATGTGGCTAATTGAATGTCTGCTGTTGTTTACTGTTTGTTTCCATGTTGCCCCTTGAGTGACTTTTGCCGCTGCCTTCTGTTTCTTTGGTGTATTGGCTTTGACATACAGTGTTGCCATGCCACAAGCCCACCAGCTGCCCCGCCATTCCACGGCTCCATGGCAAAACTCCCAAAGGAGATAGCTTTATGGAAAGTCACATCTTTCCCCCTTGCAGTTGTCCCATGTGCATCTCTTCCGTCCATCACTAATTGCAGCTAACAGGACTTTATTGTGTCATTGCTGTGAACTCTGACATTGATTGAAAGCATAATGATGAAACTTTTAATAAGGAAAATGTGCTGTGGCCTCTGAACTGCAGTAAATCTTGTCTTTGGTCTGTCATAGAGTGTGTGTATATGTGTGTACTCGCCTTGTTCATGCTTGAATTATCAGGTTATATGTTTGTTGTCAATACTGAATATCTGCAAGTGTAACCTCACATACCTGCTGTCCACAGCAGGAGGCCACAGGTGTGTGAGCCCATGACACAGACAGCCTCCCTTCTGATGCTGCATTGTGAGTAATAATAGTGAGCAACAACAGCTGTGCCCCCTCCTCCCCCCTTCACCTCTAATGTTATCTCATCATCCCTCTATCAGGTCTAATACCCTGCAGTGATGCCCTCACAGCTGTTTGAGGGGCCCTGGGTATCGAGACACCTGTCAATCTCTCTCCCTTGCACACACACACGCGCGCACACACTCACACAAAAAGAAGCATAGGCCAAAACTTCGAAAAACATTTTCTATTTTATGATCATTTGATTACACCTGAAGAAACAAAGACACACACACACGTAACATCTTACTTTCTAAGGCTTCAAGTCGATAGCAGTTGGGTCTGCTCAAGAAAAACATCTCCATCATTCAAATGCAGACATATGTTTACACTTAAGTGACAAAATACTGTAGTAGCAGTAAAAATTATGGCTCTTGTCTGAAGCAAATAAAAAAATGGTGTGATGTTGTCATCGAGCCAGAGGCAGGGGTTCAGTGCGGACAAGTCAACAAAACCTCCCAGTTTGAAGGACACTTTTTGTCACCCACAGAAAGTGCTTTCTTAACAGTACCTTGGATTATTTACAGCATGAAACCAGAAATGTACGAGGAACTGGATAGCATGTTCAGAAAGAGCGCAGCAGTCCAATGAATGTTCATTTAGCGCATTTGCTTATATGTCTGTATGAGCAAACTCAAAGAGTCCTCCTCTGACCAAGCTGGTCAAGAGCATGTGTCAACTGACTTCTTTTTAGCACCCCGCACATATGAATATCATACACTGCTGGTCTTCTAGACTTCAAAAAAACTCAATTATTAGTCCATGATGACTCCTCTTTTTTTTTCTTTTTTTTTTTTTTTTACCATGACCTTTTACTTTACCCCAATCATATTGTTTTGTGTGCATATACTGAACCATATCTTGGGTAACAGATATTTTTGTGAACACAACATAATATCATTTTTTGAGGCTATAAGATGAACCTGTTAGCAAACAATTGCAACATTATCATCATTCATTAGGAGTTATATTCCTGGCCATCTGGAGAATTAAATCCAATATGCATTCTGCTTATGCTCAGTTATTGCACCAAACTCCTAAAGCTCTTTCATGACAAAAATCCATCTGCTGTTTGATGTTGAGTAGAAAGTATACAGTGAATTTGACTGCAACCAAAAACAATACAATAAGAGTAAACTAATACATTGTAATACATTGTAACAAACTGCACTGAGAAGATGCACATTTTTCAAGACAAAACATTTGCGTAACATTATGATCGGTGGTTTAGGAGAAGACGAGTCTGGGAAGAAACCAGGATATCTCCTTGCAAACCTTGGTGTGTTTATATTCAGCCAACCTTGAAAAAGTGGAGAGGAGCAAGAGTAAAGCTAATACAATGAACCAAACAACCTGGGCTTTGAACTTTGAATTGTTGCATGAAAAATTACAGAAAAATGTACATGGTATCAAAGTAGCAGGCTCTGGCCCCCTGTAACACATAAAGTACGCTAGACTAGTGTGCTGGAATATGGTGATTGTTTGTGTTGTAAATTCCCAGTAAAAAAAAACTGTAAATTCCCAGTCAAATTGTTTTGTCAGAGGCAAATAAATGTTTAAATAAATAAACAAATAACAATTTGTTGTAGCTTATTACTGTTAACTGATAAATTGGGTTTATAAATCTGTTGTATAAAAGCAATATCATACCAGAGGTTGTGATGTTGTACTGAATATCAGCACAACTGAGATGTGGTCATAGACATGAGGCCGCAGGACTACCAGATATTGCTTTCGTAAACTTTGTTTTGTTTTTTTGTTTTGGATTTAAAGTTGATTTTAGGTATTTTGTGCTGCACTAACTGTCCACCAGGCAGTGTAGTTAAACTGTTATACATTATACTTTTCTGTGTATGCTGTGTCTGCATCAAGACAGGAAATGACTGAACTACACCCCAAACCATGACAGTCAGATAAGAAACCATTATTGTGAAGGTGATTTGTAATGGTTTTAAAAGGCTAAAAAAATATATAGATGGTGTTGTCCTGTTCGGAGGGGTGTCAAATCTGAAATCACTTACATTGTTTAGGAGGGCAATAATTAAAAACTTTGTTAATTTTGAGGACTTCTTGTTACATTGCAAGGCAGCTTGACTGCTGAAATCCTCAGGTCCATCCTGAAAAGGTCCAACCAGATTTACCAATGTCCGGTCAGAATATGAGGGTCCAAATCAGAAGAAGAGGAGAAAGAAGTAGTAGCTATGGGGGCGGTTTAGTTTGATGATAGTGAAAAGAGGCTGCAAGCTTGGAAATAGTGGAAGCAGTTGAAGAGGTTTGTGGACAGTGCATTAGCTGCAGTTTTTATCAGAACTAGACATTTACATTTACTCATTAGGAGAAGAGCAAAGAACAGCACTGAAGGCCTTTCTTGATAGAAGAGATGTTTTTGTTCTCCTCCTTACTGTCTTCACAAGAGTTTATTTATCAACTGGCTTCACTGGGAGTGTGGAAAATGGGAAGGATTCTGATTGGCCTGCAGTGAATTTGAGAGACAGAAACTTTGCCCAACCACCTTTCAACTATTTTTTTTTAAATGACACGCTCCTTCCAAATGCTGTCTATGGGCTGTTTCCCAGATGGACATGTGAATTAAATCCTATGGATATGTGAAAGATTCCATCTGGCAGATTAGACCTGTTGTGCAGTTACTGTAACATTCATTATGAATCTACTTCATCAGCTTTTGATCCCTCCGCTCTCAATAATACCAGAGCTCTATGTCACATATAGACATAAATTTAAAATAAGTTTAGGTGAGTTAACTTGGGTTTTAACTTTTCTAAATGAAGGTAAAGAGGACCCATAAGTGTAATCACTTTTGTCAATGGACAGGCAACAAAAGCTCAAGAGATCCACTTGCCTGCAAAATAAAAAACAATCCTTTAAAAGGAAGGTTAAAATTAGTGGCCCCAATTTCCCCAGAGATTTCCCAGAAGCCATCACTCAGATGGATGCTCAGCTCACATCAGCCAAGCTCACACAGACTGCAGCTAGCATCTCCGAGAACCACAAACCTCTGGGTGGTCTTGCTGTGTTTAACCAAGCAGACCTGACTCCGATCCAACTTCTGACGGACCCGCTGTTTAACACTGGGAGGCTGATATGTGTTTAACTGCAGCGACACCCCGCAGGCTCTTCAGGCACTTTATGACGCTGCATGTGTGTGTGCGTGTCTGAGAGTTTGGGCCTACTATCCCCTGCTCTGCTCCGTCACAAATGCTGTCTGCTAATGACTACCAGCTCTATAGGACCCGAGGCAGGAGGGGTTAAAGCCCACCAATTGAGCGAATAATGAGTTGAATTAGGAGATTTAGGGATGAGGTGGAAGAAGAAGGGGACTGGTGGTACTGAATGAAAACCAGAGGTGCTTACCACAAAGCTGCAAAGCAGAAAGGCTTTGTATTATAATGTAATGGGAGGGTACAGCAAAGCATCAGTGAGAAAGCAGGGTGAAACAAGGGTGCCATGATAGCAAAGTATTCTGATATATTCTGACCCGGAGGTGTAAATCACATTACACTTTGTTGATTTATTACTTTGCTTAATTTACTTCATTTAAGATTGATAGCATCTGTGTTTCTAAGTTAAATGGTTGTAAAATATGTTCATGACAACGGGAAGAGAATGGATCACCACTCTTCATTCAGTGCTGATTTAAACTGTCCTCAGTTCAGTATTACTTTCTTTTTGCTCCTTGTCCAAGCTGTCATATTTAGTTCAGTACAAAAGTAGCCTATATAAGTGCTGCACGTAAGGTTAATCAATGGCCAATTATTTTTGACGGAGTTATCAGGATATGATTGTTTCTGTGGCTATAATGATCTTTTATTAAATTTTCGTCAAGGAGGTAATGTACTGTGAATCACAGATGAGCTGTGCTCCCAATCAGCACTGAGAGCACTGGTGGCTGCTGACTCAAGAAACTGGAGAGGACAGGAGGTAAACCAAGCCACAATGTCATAGTATTTCACCCCAGTTGACTACTTATCCGTTCTTTTTAATGTTAAGTGAAAAAGTAAGCAGTGAAGCAATGGCTTGCTCAATCTTAAACACACCATATTTTTTAAACCAATATTGCTGCTTCTTAATGAATTTTACAGGCATGATGAGTATTTGCTGAGGGGGTAAACTTACACCCTCCTTTACACTGTAAAGGTTCCTGTCATGTGGGTAGGTCGATACAATATGAGACAAAGGAAGCTCAATCAAGTCTGATTTCAAATTCCAAGTTTTCAAGCTGACATATAAAGTACTTGAGAGGTGTTTGTATTTTGAAAGCTATTTGTGCTGGTTTGTAATTTCCACCTCATAATTTCTTGCTACTGACATTAGTTATTGATAAAGTTGTCCATGGCAGCATCATTTTACTTGTGACTTGTATCACCCCTAATTACAGCTTATCATGACAAAAAATGGAGCACATTATAAATAGATACAAATAAATATAAGAGATTCTGCCCCCAGGGGGACAGCAGAAGCCCGTCCTTCTCCACTCTCCAACATACACACACCGACTGCCCTTTCCTGTCTGCCCGGCGAGTGTTGCTGTTCAAGTATTTTAATCTGAGTTTCAAAAATGGATTCTTTAAAAAAGAGAGAGAGCAAATATTTTATAAAAGATACAGCATTTTGGTAATGGTTTATTTATACCAATCATCCTTCTTTTTTTTATTTTAATCTCCCTCTTGAATCTCAAAAATAGAGGAGAAACCTCCTCTGCCTCCACAAGTCTGAGAGCTTCACTGCTGAAATCTACTATTTACACCATTGACAGTGATGATTCAATACAGTCAGTTCACTTTGAAAGTATAGTTAATAAAGATTCCGTTTGCATGTGTACTGCACACCTCTGTTCCAGATATCCAGAGTGCTTTCACAAGCCCATTTATAGACACAATATACATTTAGGCACCGTCATGAAGAGTCCAGAGAAATAAAAGAAGTGACAGACCCACAAATATCATTACTGGACCGAATGTTATCACTCTGAGGAAATAACTTCCTATGGTGAGAGTAGAATTTCCATTCAGATTAAGTTGTTGTCTCTATAAAACCCTTATTTTACATAATATTTGTCTGCGGGTTTTAGACTGATGAGTTTGGACCTAAAAAAGAACATGTGGGTCTCAGTGTTTATCAGTTTTGAGGAGGCAAGGCGTCAGTTTTGATGAAGTTTATTTTTTAATTTCCTGTGACACCCATAGAGGCCTCCTTTGTAACAGTATTTTCTGTCTTGTTTGTTTTCAGAATTAACAGATTTGAATAGTATCACAGCTAGGAGAGAGTTTTTGGCCACTTATTAGCTTTATTTTGCATAATATTCCCTTTTACTTTGTTTGGGCCCCTTTAATAAAAATAACTCAGAAAATTGACTGTTGTGAGTTGGTCAGGCAGGGCCTTGTCTTGGTCTTTGGTAATAGTGCTTTTAAAAGTGTATTTCTGCTGTATAAACACAGGAAGCTGCATTGTCATCCACAATTTCCAGTAAATTCCACCCAAAACAGCCTCTTGGGTCGTATTTTTTTCCATTCCTGGTTTTCTTTGATTGCATACATGTACAAATGAAGCAATATTTGGTTCCTGTGGCCACGTAGTTGACTTGGCCCAGCCTGTACCCCCCACACCCCCCCAAAAGCCAAGCCATCTTTAAGTTTATACACAAGGCACAACATTGTTCAAAAGACACGGCACTCTGAAAAGCCTTTGAACATCATGAAACAAGTCATTCCAAGGTTAACTTGGACAGCTGAACATAAACTCTTGGAGAAAAATGATTCATGCTGAAAAGAAGAAAAAAAATGACATCGATGGTTTCTGTTGTACCAATGTACCAATCAATGTGCAATATACACTGTGCCAATGCACTGAATGGTAAAGAGAACCTGAGCAGCTGCTTCAGTTCATTAAGCTCAAGCGTATTCTTTCATTTTTTCTTATTTTTTTTGTAGCCTGCTTAGATCACTTCTAGCCTCGTTTGCCTTCAAAATAATACAGCAGGTAGACAGGCAGACAGGCTATTTTGGGGGAAGGCATGGAGAGAGTGGGTATAATTATCCTACAGTGGCAGAGTCACAGCATGAGCTGATTGTCCTCAGCCAGAAAAGACAATCTGAGTGAAAAACGCTTCTGCAGGAAGACCTCTACCCTCCAGCTCATCACCAACACTTAGGCTCTATTGTTTACTGAAGGAGTCTAACAGACTGAGACACACACACTCATACGCATAAACACACACACATACACACCCACACTCACACACACACGTAAAATGCTTGACCCAAACCCTAGCAGCAGGTTAAACACCAAGATTGTTCTGCACTGCCACACATCCCCGAAGTTGCAACTATTTAGAGAGCATGTGTGTGTTTTTGTGTGTGTATGTGTGTGTATGCGTGCGTGTGTTAGTGTTTGTGTGTGTGTGCATGTGGCTGATCAATTGTGTTGAGGTAGCTGCAGATGAGCTATTTTATTTTACTTGTTTATTCAAGTTCAGTTTTGGGATCATAATTGATGAGCTGCCGATTGATGGGTCTCTATCAATTCAAATGTGAAATTGGCCTGAATTAATTTAGTCATGTCTTGATAGTTTTTTAAATTCGCCAATTAAGAGAAAAATGTTTTTAACCAATAGGTAAAACAATGAAGGCACAAACGGTTCTGAAGCCAAAGACACTGTAGGATTAAGCTGTGATCAGACAGAAACCAGGCTGGCATTAAAACAGAAAGTGGGCTGCATTAGTGGTGACACATCATTGAGGGGGCTAATGAGTCATGATCCAGTTTGAATAACAGATCTAAGCAGGCAAAGGCTACTCTGAACTGATTAACAGCACCAGTCAAAAGTTTGACACATTTTACCGTTTACCTTAATAAGAAAGTGTGTACAAACTTTTGGCCTTCCCCATAAGCCCAGAAATTTAGCGGCAACCATTACATCTTTTGTTACAACAATCTCAGGGTCAGTGGTAGGAACACATTCACAGATCGGCTCCTCAGTGAGTGGTAGACTGGGTCCAAAATACTATGCTTGATTGTGGATTTGAAATTATCGTATCCTTCAGTATCTCTAAACTAAAAATAGTGTATATCCAATATAAAATGGAATAAACTTGCAGAAAATAGAAAAGAATATTTTGCAGTGAGCAACAAGAGGAATAAACTGCAGTTGCAGATTGCATAAATACCATATATCAGTGTTTGATTTGCTATGCCTGTACTTTTGAAAAGAGGTATTTACCTAGAATAAACAACAAATCAGGTTTAAGTAATAAACCATTCTAAAAACCACACTATGAGGCAAGCTTCACAGAATACTCTTTGTTTAACTTGGGTTAAGCCCTCTCAGTTCTGCTGTTAGACCAGTATAATTCTACTAAATTAATATTAAGCCTACAAAAATTAATTACTTTATACCCCTTGTTTTTTGTTACAAAAACCTTGACATTTTTTCCTACAAATTCCTCTTTTAACACAGAATTTGTCTCGTAAACCATGAAGCTTTTTAATTGTTTTAATTTTTTTATTCATGTATGCCACTGAGCTCCGATGTTGTCTTGACAGTTTTAAACATCAATAAGCCGTTTGCACTGAGTGACATGTTTTAATTATTACGCTGAAGACACACTGAAGATTATTTTAGTTTATTTTGAACCAGTCCCACATTGGCTGCCTTAGGTGTTTTAATCTGCTGTAATTGTGGCTTTAAATACACACTGCTGCACCAAATATCTGACTGAAAATAGTCCCTAGCAACTGCAGTATTTCAATGACTGAAACCAAGAGAGTCCTGCTGTTTTACAAAATGATTCAGCTTTTTCTTATATAAACATGTCTGTGTAAACAGTGTCGAATTATGTCCCTCATAGAACTCATTGCATCAGTATTGATGAAACATTGTTGAGAAACAAATCAATTGGCCACACTGCGACAAGTTCTCCTCTGTTCTCCTCCACAGATTATCATGAATTGATCCAGCAGACACTATCCTTGTCACTGACCCGATCAAGACTGGAAATGTAATCCACAGTTTTTCTTTGAGTTTTATTTTAAACTACAGTTTGCACTGTTTTAGACATTTAAAAAAAAAGCTGTGTATTAATGAATGTTTTCTAAGTATGTACGTCTTTAGAAGGAAGAAATTGACTTGGGGCCTAATACCTCAGACAGGGGAGTAAAGTCTTAGAACGGGAGTATTGTTTGATTTGAAATTAAAAAAAAAAAGAATATTGCCATCTGTCTTGTTAAAAACAAGAAAAAGTTGTCATTTGCCCTAAAATATACCAAACATTAGTCAACTTTGTGCAACCGTTCCTGATTTCTGTGTGTGTACATTACAATTCCACTGGTCATTACAGCCATCTACTGCATATATATATACTTTTTTATATATTGACAATGGATGACTTTAGTAACATGGAACACTTCCTTCTTTGAACAGACGCATTGTTTTTATGCCTGCTTGGGTAAAAGTGGGACTACAGCATCCAAATGCTTTTATTTTGACAAACAGGGGAGAGGGAGAGCAAGTCTGCAGGGCTGGCTGGGTTTGTATGTGTGTTACTGTATTACTGTCACTCCACACACACTTTTCAAAATACCCCAGCCGCTGTGGTTTTACAGAAACTTTGAACCTATAGGCTTGGAGGAAAGCTTGGCTAAGCTTCAGTGTGTGTGTCTTGTGTGTATGAATACACATGTAAGGATCATAAAAAGTTTTTAAGAGGTACTAAAAACGAAGCAGACATCGTTTTGAATTCACAAATTTTAATTCAATTCAACATCGGATGAACTAAGATTTCAATGGAACTGCATTTGAGTCCAACCCTGATTCCTGTCATACAGAAAAGCACAATATATTCATGTGGAGTGATTGGCGTTGACACAATAATTAAAGGCAAGTCATCTGTTTGAGTGTAGCAGCCAATCAGAATAGTCAAATATAACACTATCCATTCTGAAATATTGTTTTAAACATACTGTATACTTGTACACAACTGCACCTCACATCAAACAAAAACAGGATGAATTATTTTTAAATACTCTTGTGATTGAATTTTCCTGGCACAATGAAATGAACTGATTTCACTGAGTTGTCCAAAGGAGGAAAAGAAAACAGCACTCTCTGTTACTCTGAACTGGCTCAAACATTAAAAGTCACTCAGGAAAAATAAGAAATAAAAGTTTATCAATAACAATTTATCCCATGTTGGATATTTACAGACATCAAAAGTGAAGAGTCAAACTTGCCACATTTCTTTAATGGCTCAAAAAAGGAGATTGTCATCAACTGCAGCAAAATAGCACATATTTGCTTTTATTATTCATCTATTTCTCTTTTCAACAAGTTTTATCCACTATTTTTTGGGAAACAGACCTGTAAAAAAATGCCATAATACAACATGACAGGACTTTTTTTGTCCCAATAACACTCAGTAACTGCTTCTTTTTATTTCCTTTCACTCTCCACCCCTTTTCTTCCTCTTTTTTTCAGGGCAGAGCACTCTTTATGTCTCGTTACCCAAACAACCGCCCAGTTCTGAAAACCAATATTTAAAACCATGGATATAAAAACTAAAAATAGCACGTGATGACAGCAATTCTAACCATAATAACAACAATAATAACAATAATGATAATAATAATCATGGATAAAGATAGCAATAAATAGGGTTGGTGAAGTTTAAGTGCGGGTAGGTGTGGTGAAACACAAGACTGTGGGCACCAATTAGAGAGAGGAAAAGAGCTAGAGAGTGAGATGGAGAGAGGAGAGGAAGAGTGGAAAGGGTGGACTACCGCACATAAAGTGACTGATTGTTTGGTTGCTGAATCTCCGCTCTGTCCTTCCTTTCTTGACATTTTTCTCACCACACATATGCGGGTGGTGCCAGTAAGCGTTCAGAGTCACAGGCACACAGGCCCGAGTGTCCCTCCACGCCACATCCTCTTGTTGTTAGTCCATTGTCCGCCTGCCAAACTGTCCGCTGCTCCTCTTTTAAGTCATTTTTAAACCTAACAGTGTTTATGAGTTTAAGAGGAGAGGCAAGGGAAGGGAGGTAAGAGTACTGTACATCACATCCACAAATATCAATGTCTTTGTGAGCAGTAAGTGCTAGAGAGGAATGGTTGTGACTTTGGAGTTTGAGTGAGTTAGGCAAGGCAGAATGTGGAGTGGTCATTTCCTTTAGCCACGATGAAAAGTGAATGCTGTCTGTTCACTTTCTCAGGCAGGCAACAGCATTAGCAACATCAGTGTGTATCCTGAGGATTTATAAGATTGTAGAGGTCTCTGAAGACCCCAGGGTTCTGTCTGCAAGTGTCTTTCAATGTGGCAAATTAAACGTAGCACATAGGCAGTTATGTGACTGTGCTCAGACTTCAGGGAAGAGGAGTGGGAAAGCAAATTTAAATCCACCTCCTTGGTGTTTTTTTTCCCTTGAGGTTGGGTCATTAATGGGGTTTGTGATTACTTTGTGTTGTGAACACATGGAGATTTGGAGATTTGTTTGTGTCTGTTTGTAGGTCAGTGGCATGAGCAGCATTAGTCGTACTGAGTTTATTCCACAAATCAGTTTTTCACAGGTGTCTGTCTGAGATTGTCACTATAAAGAGTTTGTCTGGTCATTTCAGCCATGTACAGTATTTGGTTTCTTTAATCTGTGCCTACATAGATATTCACCTCTCACATAGTTTCTATGCAGCCCTCCTCCATCATTTCATGAACAATTCTTAACTTTATTCTTATCTCATTTTCTCCCTTTGTCTCTTTTCTCTGACCTCTCCTCTCTGTATGTCAGTCTCTACCTCTGGTAGTCAGCCTGCTCTCTAGGACTGGATGAGGAACTCCCAGGGGCAAGTGGGCCACCATGTCGGCCATGGCCCTTGTCCTTGCCCTCCTCTTGCGTGACGTTGGTCCCTGTGGATGACTGGCTGGAGTTGGAGCTGGAGGAGGCTGGAGGCTGGTTCAGTCCTCCTGTGCTCCCACCACTCCCCTCTGCAGACTGGAAAATCTCCTCAGCTCCGTCCTCACTTGACTCTGGGTCCTCTGACCCTGAAAGCAACTCCTCTTCTCTGTATTCGCTGACATCCACACCTCCGCTGGCAGCAGCCCCTTCACCTAGCTCTTTGAGGCGACCGTGGTGCTTAACGTGGTAGCGCTGGTTCTGGAAGAACTTGATGATGGTGTGTTTGGGCAGGTCAAGCTGTGCTGACAAGGTGTGAATGGCCTCCTGGTCTGGGTAAAGTCCAACATCCTGGATGAAGCTCTGCAAGATGCCCAAGGCCTCTAAGGAAATCTAAAGTGCACAAAAAGACAAAAGAAAAACAAGATTTAGGATGAATGCATAGATAGAGAATATAAATTAAAACCAAAAAAATCCACATGCCAGAAAGCATAATAGCGACCTTATCAGTCCTGATGATGGTACTCAACAGAGAGAACAGAATAACACTCCTTACCTTAGTGCGTGAACGTGGCTTTTTGTTGCTTCCAGTACTGCCAATAGTACCAGGTGGTACACTTGCAGCTCCCCCTCCCACGTTCTGTGACCCCTCCTCATTCACTGGGGCAGATAAGGGTTCTTCTCGCATTGGAGACAAACGATGCTCCTTCATTGGGGCAGGGGATGGCCTGTGAAGTGCCTGACGAGGAAGACAAAAGAGCTGATTAATGGGGCACAGTGACCCCTGATCAAAACTGTAGCCAGGGCTTTCTTTAAAGAAAGATGATGAAATAATATAATAATTTTTCCAATAAATACCTATGCAGGCACATTATATGACCCAAATCATGTGCAATTTCAACATCTAGATACATCTGTGTTGTACTAGAGTATTACACATACTTAAGTACTTCTCTATCTTGCAGCAAAATATTTTTTATACCCTCTATGATGCAATAAATCATAGAAAAAAATCCAATAACCTTTTACCTCTCCAGCACACAGTAGCCAGGGCTGCAGGGTGAACAGAGGGTGAGAACAAGTGTTTCACAGCCCACAGAGTGTCATGGTCTATTAACCAGCAGCAAGGCTGGCACTCAAATAGTCAACTATACCTTTGACCTAATGTGTGTAAGATTAGCTCTAGTAAAACACCAACCACCTGTCAGTCAGGAAGTCTCTCATTTAAGATCTGATCCCACCTCATCACTATTTAACCACCTCACTCAAAATATCAGATGAGAAGAGTGTAGAGGAAGGACATGGTAATGTAGTCACTTTAGATTGGATTTGGTAGTTAGATTAGGTCAGTTACTAATGCTGTGGTTCTAGTTTATAATGTGCAGCAGAGGAAAAATGAAAAAAATTGTTAACACATCGGCTGTTGCGAGTGTGGCTTGAGGTGCATGCGCACACACACATACACATGAAAAAAAGAAGGTTACTTATAAATGCACATTTCAAGTAAAAAAAGAGAATTACTGGCTCTTTATCGGGTTTCACCCAATGAAAAATAATGCCCTACGAGCAGCTACAAGGCAATTTATATGAAGAATGATAAAATAGAGAAAATGAAAAGAAAATAGGAGTAAACTTCAAGTTTTACATAAGGTTTTACAGATATTTTGAGCACAGAAACAAGAAACAGTGTAAAAACAACACATTGCCATTGTGTCAGCATATTTGAATGATCCGGTGCTTTATAAGCATAAAAAATATGAGTCAATCACTGACCTCCTAGTAGCTACAGCAGATCTAAAAATGACAACCAACAAAAAACAAAAAAACAATACTTGACTATTACATTTTTTTAAGTGTATGTAATTTAGCTGCATCCAATCTGTGATTTGCTCAAAGCCTTTGCTCTGCAATTTTATGGAAATACAAATATAGGTATCATCTGCATAGTTTCAAAGCTCCCACTTCTTGCTGGTGGGCGAGGTTGACTAATGAAAAAATGATGTGCATCATGGTGTAGAGGAAACATGGAAAGAGTTAGCCATGTATGGGACTTTGGTCAAGAGTCTGTTGTGCACCAAAATTAGCAGCTAGCAGAAGTATCAGTATAGTACAAGGAGTTAGCACTTTGGATTTGTTTCTGTTATTTGTAAGCCTGTTAGCTTGTACCCAGCAGTGGCCTTGGTCCACTCTGTGCTGGAGATTTCAAGTTTCTTGGCCTGTGTTTTACTTTCGAATTTGTGATGTACCAAATATAGCTTGCCTGGAATTTGTTTGGATCTCATCTTTTACAAAAGTACATCTCCCCTTTTAGCTGGGGAATGTGAAAACACCTCTCTAGTGAAAAGCAGATGCAAGTAAATCATTATAAATGAGGTTACTTAGAGGACAAACAAAATTTAAATGGATAGGATCTTAAGGAAACTGATTTTTGCTACAGGAAACATATAGACTGAACAGAAAAGGCTCAAGAATTCATCTTTGGGGAACTCCACCAGTCATTGTTGTTTGGTTAGATGTGCAGTAACTGGATTGGAGCCCATTCAGAGCTTTGGTTTATCTAATAAAAATATCGGGTAAGACATTGGAGGAAGGTGTAAAAATGTGTTTTTTACTCTGCTAGGTGGAGCTCTCACTGACAGCCAGGGCCTTTCTGGCTGTCAGGACTGGCATAAGGGCTATTCGACAGCAGCGTGTTTGGAGGGAAAGTGGGGACTATGGTTGTTTGTCAGGAGGTAGTGGCTGTTGTGAGAGCGTTGTGGTCGTGTCCCGCCCACTTGCTTTAAGAGCAGGGAGGGGCCTCCCCACTGGAATGCCAAGCCATAAATCTGTGGCACATTAAAATTAAAGGACCCACATAAAGATAATAGTCATTCACTTTTTTCTCCCTCTCTTCAATAATAACAGGGTATTATTTAAATAATATTGAGGGCAGGCCAGACCATTAAATTGCTCCGATTTCATTTGCTTTATTTTTGGGGGGTGAATGACCAATTTACAGGAATGCAGCCGGGGTTTTTTTCCCTTTTTTTGTCATTTGTTCTCTCCCGTACAATCATCTGTTTTTCACACAAAGTGACAGTTTTAGATATTGAGAGAAGACTGCCAGAATGCCTCAAAACCAACAACAATGAGAGGGAGAGATTTACACCAGAATATCTATCTCTGCCCTAATGAGGACCACACAGCTGCAAACATCCCCCATGCAAACTTACTGAGACACTTAATAACTAAATTGAGGGTAAGTCATGGAGGGGGTTGCGAAACCTACCCCCCTCGCAACCCCCCATTTACATACCTTCATCATTTCTACGCTTATTTGGACTGACAGCAAGGACTCTTGGATCAATCTCCACGCACACACATGCACCAGCGGCAGGGTCTGGTCTCCCTCATGCTCTAATGATGATGTTGGAGAGCAGAGCCAAACAGAGCTGGTTGGCTGTTTCAAGGTTTATCTAAAGACTCCTTGTCTCTTTTCCTATAACTGGCCATCCTCTCTCTTCTGTGTATATACTCTTCTCTTCTACCTTAAGTTTTTCTCCTTTTACTGTCTTTTCCTCTCTTATTTCCCAATTATACCTTCTCTTTCCTTCTCCTTTCTCTTCCCTCAGTTCTAATACATCAGGACACTAATGAAGTGGGCCTCCGCCAAGCCAACATGACTCCACGTCCAAATCAGCCCTGAACTTATGGATGCCAGGAGCCGTCTCCCCCACCTCCCTGTCCTCCACATCTCGTTCCCTCCATCTCATATTCTTACTCCTACTCCTCCTCACTTCTGTGCCTCTTTTAACACCCTCTGTCTCAGCTGACTGAAGCTCCCTGCCCCCTCGATGCCTTTTTGTCTTGAACTCTTTAAACTCTACTGTCTGTTGTTTACCATCCAAAAGTCAGCAAACTGGTGACAACTGTTGAATTCCTCAAAATGGGTGATATATAACTAAACCCTGGACTTGGACACAAGAAATTGTAATAAACTCGTGCGATAATAATGGAGCAATTCTGTTTCTCCACACTATTTTAGTTTAAGAGTTTTCTGAGCATTTAACTTTACAAGATGCTTTGTGGTGATCAGTGTCGTTGTACAGCAGGCAACACAGCCTCTGGCTGTGAAGAAGCATGCAATCCAAGTGATGATCATTTAAATGATCCACTCCTTTCCATAAATTTTACTGTTATTACTAACAATGACCCATAAGTCAATTATCATTTGTCATTTTCAATTCAAAAGAACTTGACCCTTTTCTAATCCTTTGCATCCAGCAGCAGGAAGACATTGTTTTTCAGTATCTTCTATGAATGCATAACTGTGACAGAATTATTTACATACCCTGATAAACTATAGCAGGGGTTTATTTAGGTTAAGGAATCAAAACTACTTGTTTAATGTTAGAAAAGTGGTGGTCAGTGCTAACAGAAAGCACTAACTGTTGATGAGTAGACACATACCATTAGTGGTCTTAATGATTGATGATGTTTTATATTCCTTTTTTACATTTTTTGGTTAATTTTATGAAGATTTTGGCTTGCGACCTTCATATTTTTCAATTCATCAATTTGACACTTAAAATTTTTACTAATTTTGTGGTGAAAGACTAAACATACAGAGCATAAAAGTAATATGACATGATTATCCAATTTCCAATGACTGAAATATTTAGAAGAGCTCGACCTAATTCACCAAAGTCACCAAAAGCTTACCGTATATTTGGCCCTTTTCACTTTCAACCCTCCCTCTCTGAACTCCTCCCACATCTCACCATTACACTTTGGAAGAGAGCACATGTCACTTCAGAGCAACACAATACAGCCCTGCTCTCCCAAAACCACAAGCACTGGAGCCCTGCGACCAGACCAGCTCTTTTCATTTCATGATTCAATATTCCTGAAAAAAAACTATTTTTTTCCTTCTCTTCCTCTCTCTCTATTTTCTCTCTGTCTCTCTCACTCTCTTGGCAGTGCTGTTAGTGCATTGCAGTGAAATGAAAAAAGTTTTCATTTAAACGTAAATCAAGGCAAATTACGGCACAGAACTATGAAAGAATTATAGAACATGAAATATTCATCTTCTCCTTAATGAGCTCTGGTCCTACAGGACCCCTAACTCACTCTCTCTCTCTCTCTCTCTCTCTCTGTCTCTCTCTTCTTTCTCCCTCTCTCGCTCTGTTTTTGTGGGGTGGAGGTGAGGGTTTGGGCAATGTATAACCACCAGAGACACCATTAACATGGAGATAAATATGTAATGAAAGAAAAATCACTTTTCTGTTACTTAGCACATGACTTCACCTTTCCTGTAAATCAATGTTTTTTTAATTTCATTTCCTCTCTATCTATCTGTTTCTGTCTGTCTTTCTGTACGTCTGTCTGTCCTTCTGTATGTCTGTCTGCCTGTCCGTTAGTCTGTCTTCTTCTCTCACTTTTGTATTTGAATAAGTGTGTGTGGTTGCGATTCATGGGGATTGGATCTGGCTTGGGGAGCAGATGAGTCACTGCACATTTCCTTTTTTGTGAAATAATGTTTCTTTGATGAAAACTATACACGTAATGTTATTGAGGCTAAGAGTAGCTGAGACTTCAGCTAAATCTGTGTGTGTTTGTGTGTGTGTGTGTGTGTGTGTGGACGTGCATGTTTTTTTTTATGGTCGTTTATGTGTGTATGCATGCATGCACTTCAGTTGTTGCATATTTTTTTCATTCAAACTGTGTGTGGTATTCATTCCATTTATCAGCAATTAAACAATTAACTCAATTGTGGTTTGCCAAAAAGCCCACACTCCACCCTGCAACTGTGAGTAAGAGGCCACCAGGATGCACACAGGACCTAAGAGAGGACTGAGAGACAGATCTAATCCTCCAAAACTTAATAAATAAAGAATAAGAAATTCTTTGTCCAGACTTTTCTAAATCTAAAAACTATATAGATAAACAAATACATAAGTTGGGGAAAACAGGAACTACAAACATCAGCGTTCTTCACAATGACTAAGAGTAATAAAACGTTAACAATGAAAAAATGATTTCTGCATGTATGACCTTTGAAATAGATAAAGCCAAGAGCCCACCTCAGTCATTTCCAACCTCTCAGCCCTGCCCATGGCACTCAGCTAAAGGCCTATTGGTTTAACCATTACAAGTAAATGTTTGCAAGCATGTTTGAAAAAAACATCAAATTCACTTTGTCAAAAACCTTAAAATTTCCTCAAGGAGCTGGGAACTGCATTTTTAGTGAAGGTTATTAAAGCAAAAATGAAGAACATAATTGTTTGGACATTTTTCGCTGCAGATTAGACACATAAGGTTTTCTAACATTTGAGGAAGTGAGACAGTGTCTGTGGGACACGCCCACTGTGTATGTGTTCATTTCGATGAAGGACATGTCATACAGGGCCACAGTGTGGCTCACTGATGTTTTTTGATAGTTTATGGATGACAATCGATAACTCTATGGCACAAAAGGAAATCAGACTCTGGAGACAAACATTATACCTGTTATTAGGATCATTGAGTGTTGGCTTTGGTCTTTGTATGGAATGTGATAACACAAAAAATACATATAATATTCCCAGACTTATCCTTTGATTTTTGTGTTGTTCAGAAATTTAAATTTAATATTTGTTTGCCGCATTAGATGTAAAACTCATTACTTTATATTTATTTAAAGGATGCTTTTCTCCATAGTGTGTAATATTTTTCCCATGCAGTACACTTTGTACACTGAGGGGCAACTTGGGGTTTAATGCCCTCCAGCGAATGTCAGGGAGATATCAGCACAAGGACTGGAGGATCAAACCAAATCAACATGATAAAGCTAAGGTAAGCTATGAAAGTTTTTCAGTGCATTAATAAGAGCAAGGCCCTGGAACTTAAGGAGCTCAATGGAATTTAGCCATCATTAATTTTATTTTTTACAAATGCACCTTTCCAACTCTGAAATACCAAAATGTCAATATGAATAGATATTTGAATTGAAGAATGATTACGTTTTTTTTAAAAAAGATTTGTTTCCAAGAAATCCAGCCTATGGAAAATTGTGTGATCTCTTAAGGGAAACTCCACTGATTTTCATATCAAGGTCAGTTTACTCATGATGGAAAGCACTGCTTCACTGGTGAAAACAATTGTGTAATGGGTCTGGTGGGAACTTTCCAAACTCTGAAAAAGTATTACCTGATGATGTCATCAGGGTTTTCTTGGCTTAGGCTTGCAGATTTGACATTTACACAAAGTCTGCATTACAAAATGAGGTGTGGAATTTTAAAGCCACAGGTATTTACCAGAGCCTCTTTATTCTCAATTTTTCATGGCTATGAAATGAGTAAGTTGTTGCCACTTTGGCAAAACGTCTTTTTGTCTGTGATACCAGTAAAGCACCTTTGGATTAAAGTGAGATACAAACTGAAAAAAAGGGAAGAGGGAAGAGCACAGTGTTTGTTACTGCTTGTTCTAGTCCACCACTCCTGGGGTCTCAGCCACGGTGAGCGGTCAGACACACACACACACACATAGATATGCATAAACACAAGTAGACCTTCAGCAAAAACTATAAAGAAATTATTTATAAGGGCAGACTCTGCCAAATTAGCTGTGGGACGCACTTAACTACTAAAGCCAGATGAATAAAAGCTATGGCGCAAGCTCCATGTCACTCATGAAGAAATCTGATGCTGCTGAGGTTACTGACACACACTCACGCACACACACATGCACACGCACACGCACACACCGACTCACAAACACTCACACACACACCCACCCCCACCCACACGCGCACACACTCACTCACACTCATGCATACACACATAGTACCTGAAGACAAAACTCGTAGACAA
This sequence comes from Acanthurus tractus, assembly GCA_029783725.1. Lineage (NCBI taxonomy): Eukaryota > Metazoa > Chordata > Actinopteri > Acanthuriformes > Acanthuridae > Acanthurus > Acanthurus tractus. The sequence goes on along the minus strand of JAQNCA010000005.1, from coordinate 2,803,899 downwards.
ACTGCGACACAGGAAGACATTAACCAGAGCTACCAACATGCATGAGAGGCTCACCCTACTGTACCTACAGACAAGTGCAAACACACACTCACACACACATATACACATAACTGGGATGTGGCTTAACAATACAGCTATGCTTTAGTGCTGCAGTCATATTTCAAATGTGTCCTGTGGTTGGTTGGTACAATTTAGAGACCCTCTTATTGTCCACAACACAAAAGAGTGCTCACATTACCAACTATCAGTGTGTGATTTTGTGTATCTGCATGTGTGGCAGATGGGACACATGTGTGGTCTGTGGTGGCAGGCTGGCTGGAGCCTGAGGGTGGTGGGGGCTTCATCTGGGATGGAGGGGGGTCTGAAGACAACAACATGTACACACACATATTTATAAACACACACACAGACACACTCACATTATTTACCATTAATAAATCACCAGTGTTTCACCACAATACATCCCCCTGTGACTCTCGAGGTGGTTGGGGGTAGGTGGTCATGGTGGATGGGTTACAACACAAGCGTTATAGGGGTAAACTTTATTTTTAGTTTTTGCTGAGAGTGTGGGAGGAGCAGAGGAATGTGTTAATGGTGCCACCACAGCTTCCTCCCTCTCTTCCCGTCAGCCTTTAATACAGAGCTCTGAATGGGAAGAGAGAAAAATTGCTCAGTGGTGAAGTGTAGGTGGGTGGAGCTGCAAAATAACCCATAGGATTCATTTCAGGATGCTAAATGGGAAGTTCCAGTGTTTGCCTGTTTTTAATTTATGGCATATGGTATATACTATATGTTGTATATAATATCTTGGCATTGTGGATAGGGTGGGTTGGTGGTTAGACAGATTATCTCTGAACCAGAGGACCTAAACTCAAGCCTGCCCTGCTAAAGTATATAGACAGTATAAGCATGCAAGGAATTCAGTTTGTGTGCCTGACTTTGACCTTTGAAATGATGAGTTGATAAATATCTGTCATATCAAAAAGAAGCTGAGTCAGCAAATGGTCAGACCGACTTCCAATAAAGACTGAAAACTAAGAGTCCGACTCTACTTAAAGTGCACTCAGAACAAACCACACCTCTAATCATCACTTATCATCATGGTAAATCTTGTTTGTTAAATCTGTGATAATCCAGTTTTACAAAGGGTTATGAACAGCAACTTTACGAAGTTCCTCAAAAAGGTGACTATAAAGTTAATGATGTCCCTTCAAGGCCATTTTAGTTTGTTTTTTTGAAGCAGTCTTTTATATTGTTCAATATGTTCATTGGCGGATAGAGTTTGTCAGTTGTAATTCATTTCCATTTTTCTCTGAGAACTTAAATAGCTTCTTCTCCATTTTATATTACAAATTAAACTGCTTATAAAAATCATGAATATGATCTAAAAACAATCAAATGATATAACATTTTTACTAAAGACAAAACTTAAGGCAAACAGTCCCTTAAACATAAATTTTATCTTAATTTTGTACACAATTTAATTCCTAATATTGGGAAATTATGCACAAAGGGACTAAAATTCCTTTGCATTTAATCATTTAAACATTATCAGACAAGATATTATCTATACAGCTCATGACTAATAAAATAATGACTAGAGACAGACAGCCAGACAAACAGGGTTCAGGGTGTGTGTCAGAGTGGGAGGGCTACAGTAATGACAGAGGCCAACACGTCAGTGTGTTTCCTGCATTGATCTCTCTTGGCCCTCCTTCACCCTCCTCAAAAACTAATGGGGCATTTCCTCCATTGCCACACCACCCAGCAACACTGTTTACTCTTCATTCCACTGGGGCACGCACAGACACACAAACACACGTGCACACCCAACTAGATCAAACATTAGAGTAAATAGTTATGTGAAATGAATGTAATGAGGAATTAAAAACAACAGGTTTGGTTCACACACACATGTTTGAACTATCTTACTATATTCACTAACACATTCTCTATCATTGGCAACAACCTTTTTAGGATTTAGGTTTAGTTCATGTACTCTATATATTTGTGTTTGTGGATTGTAAATAGTGCTCTGATTAATATAAAGAAGTTTTTGAACATATTTGTACCTGACCTAACTTGTATCTGGTGATAGGATCATGTTTAAAAAGAGAAGATTAGTTTAAAAAAAGTATTATTTTGGAAGATCAATTTTTTGGGAACAGGAGTTGTATACTGAAACCAGCTGTATACACTTTCATGTCTGCTTCTTACCTGTGTGTCCTGTGGCAGATGAAGAACAGTGTGCAGTCTCTCAGTGTGATGGTGCCTGGATTCCTCCTCGTATGCCAGGTCTCTGTCAGCTTGTGGCAGGCTCAGAAACCTCCGAATGGTGCACAGGTTTTCCCAGAGAGTGCGGTTCTCTGGGCTGGGGTTCTCCTTCCAGCGAAGCAGCTCACACAGCCAACCCTAGAGAAGAGACGGATCCATATACATCAATACTACTTTTCTACTAAATAAAATAAACCTTTCCTTATCAACAGGGTATGTACCTCGGTCTTTTAAAGTGGCTGTTATCAAACCTCTTCTTAAAAAGCCAACTCTTAGCCAACTACAGGCCTATATCTAACCTCCCCTTTCTCTCTAAGATTCTTGAGAAAACAGTCGCCAATCAGTTGTGTGATTTCTTACATAACAATGGCCTATTTGAGGAATTTTAATCAGGCTTCAGAGTACATCATAGCACTGAGACTGCACTGGTAAAAGTAACGATCTTTTGTTGGCATCAGATAGTTGACTTGTCTCTGTACTTCTTCTGCTAGATCTTAGTGCTGCATTTGACACGATTGACCATCATATTCTTCTGCAGAGACTGCAGAGACTGCAAAGGAACAGCATCAAGATGGTTTAAGTCTTACTTATCAGATCGCTTTCAGTTAGTTCATGTTAATGACGAATCCTCTGTATACAGCAAAGTTAGTCACGGTGTTCCACAAGGCTCAGTGCTTGGGCCAATGCTATTCACCCTGTATATGCTTCACCTCGGCAATATTAGACAGCTCTCAGTTAACTTTCACTGTTATGCAGATGATAGCCAGTTGTATCTATCAATAAAGCCAGAGGAAAAAAATCAATTAGCTAAACTTCGAGTCTGTCTTAAGGATGTTAAGACCTGGATGACCCATAATTTTCTATTACTAAACTCAGATAACACAGAAGTTATGGTACTTGGCCCTAAACAATGTCAGATCAGGCTATCCCATAACACAGCTACTCAAGAGGGTTTTATCTTAGCCTCCACTACCACCGTTAGAAATAAGGGGGTTATTTTTGATCAGGATATGTCCTTTAACTCTCATATTAAACAAATCTCAAGGACTGCCTTCCTTCATGTCTGTAACATATCAAAAATTAGGCATATCCTATCATAAAAAGATGCAGAAAAATTAGTCCATGCATTTGTTACTTCCAGACTGGACCACTGTAACTCCTTACTATCGGGCTGCACCATAAAGTCTTTAATGTGTCTGCAATTGATCCAAAATGCTGCTGCACGTGTATTGACAACAACTGGGATAAGAAATCATATTACTCCAGTATTAACTTCTCTGCACTGGATACCAGTAAAATCTAGAATAGAATTCAAAATCCTTCTTCTTACCTACAAAGTGCCTAACGACCAGGCACCATCTTATCTTAAAGAGCTCGTAGTACTCTACTATCCGACTAGACCATTAAGGTCTCAGGACGCAGACCTACTGGTGATTCCAAAAATCTGATTCCAAAGTAGATTGGTAGCCAGAGCCTTCAGTTATCAAGCTCCTCTCCTGAAGAACAATCTTCCAATTTCAGTTTGGGAGGCAGACACCCTCCACACATTTAGGAGTAGGCTTAAAACCTTCCTCTTTGATAAAGCTTATAGTTAGGGTTGGCTCAGGCTCGCCTTGGACCAGCCCCTTGTTATGCTGCTAAATAGGCTTAGGCTGCTGGGGGACTGCATGACACATTGAGCTCCTCTCTTTCATCTCTCTCCCTTTATGTTCTGCATCCATGCTCAATTCATGTCTTTTACTAACTTGTCACCTTCCCCGGAGTCTCTGTGCTTTCTTGTCTCGCAGATATCCATGGACTGAGGTTGCGCCAGGATTGCTGAACTTAGCTGTGCCTTCTGCTGTGGCTCTGCTTGATGCT
>JAQNCA010000005.1:2769501-2782335 GCA_029783725.1 Acanthurus tractus | reverse complement strand
ACACACACACACACACACACACACACACACACACACACACACACACTCACACACACACACACACACAATGTATTTTTGCCCTACACAGACATTCCTGTCCAGCTCTTTGTTGTGTCTTTAATGAGTTTTACAGACTCTGTCTGTGTCTTAGTTGTGTTTTTGAAACATTCTTGAGCTTATTGTCACTGTAACAGTACAGTTTCTGCTCGAAATAGACCATCTAACATCCAGTTTCTGCTCAGGCTGCTGATTAGAGGGAGTGTCTCCTTTCAAAGATCATTCTCTTTTGAGCTGCATGTTATTTTTTCTAAGTCAGTTGTGCATAGTTAACAACAAGACAAACACTTATTGGTTTGAAATTTCATGACTCTTATTAATGGCCTCTGTTTTATTAATGGCATTGGTGAAGGCAAAACATCTCCAGAATAACAGAAAACTGATGGTTTGACCAAAGACAATTTGCTTTTTAAATTATCGCATAGTAAGCCAAAAAATCTTAAAACGTTTTCTTAATTCAGGCAGCCATATTTTGCCCTTACACCTACACCATGTCCACTATGGCATTGTTTTTCTGTCTGAAGTTTGATTTGTAGGTGGCACATTTATAATCTACACATCTATAGTTTGCTATCAGATTCTTTGTGTGTATTCTTTCTTTATAATTTTAATTTGCCACAGCTTAAAACAAATAACTTTTGACCATTTGAGGATTTCTCTGGCCCAAGGAAGATTACTAGACAAAGGCTCTTATCTGCATGAGGTGAGTTTATGCAAAATGTGCATTTTGTTAAGACTTTAAACAAATTACAGAGGCATGAAATTCTATAATTACAGAACAAATGTAAATATTTTGGGAGGTTAGTTTTTTTTTGTAGAGTTAAATGTAAATGCCATTACTGATCTCATATCAGTATGACAGGCAGCGACATGTTCAGGTTTTTTTTTTTTATAATTTTGATCACCCAAGTGGAACACTGACTACCTTTTACCATGCAGAAGTGGCATGCAAACAAACACATACACACAATATCAAACACATACAACAGAATTACAGTATTTACTATTTAAGCCTCCACTAATCATTGCTACTTGAATTGCCAACAGGACAGTTACTCAGAATTTTTTTCCATCCCTGCTTTTAAATTTTATTTTCATAGATACATACACACATGGGCAAAATATAGTTCTTTAACTGACAGTATACATCCCTCTCAGCATACCTCTTTCCTGGATATTTGAAATAGTTTAAATGCCTGTTCTTGAGTTGACTTGAATACAGTTTGCTCATTTATAAAGAAAACACATACTGATAGGTTAGACTACGGCCCCACATCTAACTAAGCTGATAGCCAACAACAGTATGATGATAATAACAATTAGGATAAACATCCCTGGCTAGCTTCTGGTAACACCCTGCAAAAAGTAAACATTCAGCTAGAGTTGGGAGAGTTTAGCTTAATGACAAGGGGCAGGAAGAACAGCCACCTTGACATCTCCTTAAGGTAGCAAATTCTCCCTATCAGCTCTTCTAAAGCACACTAATTATCATGTTTTATCTCTGTTATACATGAGCAGGGATCAGTAACTTCCTTAAGTCTCCCCTGGTTGCCTGCCAACTGCTGCCCACCAAGAAAAAGTCCTGCACAAAACCCCTGTAAACAAAACAGCCTGTCGCTTTCACATACAAATATAATACTGTGAGTTATAGCATGTAAATTAAGCTTTAGAGGTATTTGTAGGCATATTTGTTATCTTTGAACAGAGCCAGGCCAGCTTTTGCCCGTTGCTTACAGTCTTTGTGATATGCTTAGCCAACTGTTTTTTTATGTGGCTTCATATTTAATGGACAAACATGAGAGTGCTATAATATTATAAATAAAACTACGCTGTTTCCCAAATGTATTTTTCTAAGTACTCCTTTTAGCATAAAGGGACAGATTTCAAAGCATAAAAAGGTCTGAATGCACAAGACTGGGATGAGCTGTTGTTGCAACACAATGGTACTCAGGTCAATATTGCACAGGTGACCTGTGTCAATGCAGGAAACTACAAGCAGGTCAAGGCTGAACCAGGAAGTCAGCCAATTGACTTTTGAGGAATATTTAAATTGACAGTTTTGGTAAGAATTTTGTCTTCAATTTTGCTTCTCTCAAATGAGAACTTAGGACTTAAGTCCCTCTTAGCCTGTATCTTACTAGAATAATGGGACATATCTCTTAACACTATTTAGTCTATGTTCACTCTTAAAACCTTGCACTTGATCTTTGTCAGACACCTTAAAATCTTGATTCACAGATAAATTAAGCTTTGTGCTTGCTCAACAGTTCTGAACAGCCATTGTGTTTTATCAGCTGGTGTTAGGAGCAAAGTAGCATGTTAAACATTTATTTGTTTTGCACGATGATTAATTTCAAGGAGATAAATGATAGACACTTATGTAATTAACTTCATAATGACCATTTTAGGCCCCGAAGGCATTGGCTAACAAGGTAGCTAGCAGCTGTAATCAATCATTATTTTGTAAATCTGGAAAATCAGTTTCACTTTCTGTTCAAAATACAATAGAGATGTAGTGACTTTGTAGCGACACTCTACTGACCGTGGGCTTGTGCAGCTGAGCTGTGGGAGTAGCCGAGTGCGAGCAGAGCTGTCTCCACCAGCTGAGAAAAGAGAATATCCTTCCGGACCAAGACAAACTCTGCATGCTCCTCTCTTCCCTCACATCCATCAGTCTGAATCCCTCCATCTGACTGCTCCACCACACAGAAGACTGGAATCATCAGACCTGTTGAGGAGGAAGAAAAGAAGAAGAACATTTTTTTTTAAAGTCTGGCTTTTGTTGTCTGCATTTTCAACACAATTCATTCATCCATTGACAGCAAACATGTGTACTGCATTTATTATGGGTGAAGCTCGTTTGTTTTACATTGTTTAACACCTGAAATTCTCAGTAAGCTACAGTCAAGCGAGATTGTAAAACAAATGATAAGAATACCTAAATCCACTGAAAGAGTGCTGCTCTCAGTCCACTGTTTCCAGGCATTTAATCTAACGGCCTATCAGATAGGCATTTGCAAGAATGACGGCTCTGTCTGATATGCAAACACTATACAAATATACAAAGGACTGACACTGACAACAACTGCTACTTCCATTAGGTTATCGACAAACTCAAAATAGTCAACAATGCCCTAAATGGCGGATTTAAAATATCGTTTTTATAGCACTGATAAAGTCAATACAGAGGCATATTGTCAAAAAAAAGTTCCACAAAAGTTCAGCAATTTAGATGAAGCAAACTGGAGCTTTGCCAACACACACACACACACACACACAGAGACCTGGCCAAAACCTTCACCACTTCACAGTAACAAATGTGGAAGTTTGAATTTTGAACAAATATATTAATTATAAACAGGAAAAAAATCAAGTTAATCCACAGAATTGTTTGAACTCGAGGGCCTGACAAATGACTTGTCACTGTGCTTCAGCAGGCTCACAACTGTTCTTCTCTCCTGACCTGCCAACACTATGGCCAAGGTTTGGTTCACTTAAGGAAAATAAGACCATTAGAAAGAAACAGTTGAAGTCACATGATTCCTTCTACCTACAAGGAACACAATGACAATGTCACACTGCTTCTGCATTTTCTCCTGACCACAAGTCAGTCCCAGTCAGGTTGATGTAATCCTGAGTCAGTTCCAGTGGTTGAATAAATAACCAATGCTCTCCTTTTCCTGGTTAGGATTGTATATTTTACCCCCACATATGTGGAAATGATTAAGTGGCAGTTGTCTTACAGTATAATGGCCAACATTACATTTAATAATGTATCTTGTAGCCGAAATCAGTGGCGTCACCTAAGTTAGTTAAACATAAGTGTAGCCAGCTCAGTCAGGAGCTTGGTGTAGAAAACGCCTTCCCGTCTGCTTCAGTCTCGTCTGCTGTGTGACAGTTGTCACCTCTAGCTTGGTTATTACAATCTCATATCAAGACATTTGAAACTGCACTATCAATTGATATCACCATTATCTCTTTATAATTAAAAGCATTGTTTAACATTTAAATCAAGACAAGCACTTGCTAATTCTTAATGTTTTCAGTGTATGTTAAGTATCCAATTCTAACATATTCTCCCAGCATCCTTGTCTCCCAGCATCCTTGTCCTTTTGGCTCCCTGCTTTGATATCAATCCTTGCCATCCAATATCAGCTTTTTCCTAAAAGCCTTTTGGTTTTGGGCCACCTGTCAACTGGCAATTAATTAAAGCTCTCAGAAGAAATGATGGAGTGAGAGCATTAGGCAGCGTCCCAGCACTAATAATACAGCGCACAGCAGTGTGTTTTACCGCATGGATACCACACGATACCAAATACATACACGCTCACACTCACACACACACACACACTCACACACACACACACACACACACACACACACATACACACTTCTCCTTTTCCCAGCACACATACACAGGCTTCTCCATACATACACATAAGATGCATGCAGCATTAGCCCCCGATCCATCCCACCCGTTGTTTTAATCAGTCAATTCCTATATTTCTATTTCCTCCTCATTAATCACTCTGCTCCCAGTCCACCAGGCTCTCATGGAGTGAATTACACACTGGAGCAATGTGCCAATTCAAGTAAGTGAATTTCCCCCAACAGGGAAATATAACTGTCAACACAGAGCAGCTCTCTCTCTGTCTCTCTCCCTCTCTCTCTCTCTCTCTCTCGCTCTCTCTCTCTCTCTCTCTCTCCATGACTCTATCTCACTCCATCCTCTGTCTCCTCCTCAGTCTGTCTTCTCTTATATCCAGTGTCCTGTGATTTGCCCACTGACTGTATGATCTGGTTTGGATGATGTGCTGTTGCCTCAAACCTCTAATCCCTCTAATATGTATGGGGATGAGTAAATGGGGACATTGAGGTATGTCTTCTATGTGTGTGCACGTGTGTGTGTGCGTGTGTGTGTGTATTTTATGTGTACAGTGTAAGTGGGTGTGTGTTTTGGCAGCATTTCTTGGGTGTAAGTGTCACAGCATCAAAGTGGACATATGGTGTGTGTAAGCATGTAAATTTGTGTGTCTGTGTTTGCATGCTGTGTGTGTGAGTATGTGTGTGTGTAAGTGTGTGTGTGTGGCCCCCTCCTCATGGCAGCGGTGTGGTTTGGAGGAGACACATTGAGTTTCCTGTCTTTAAAGACAACCCGTCATTATTACAGGCTAACCCTCCATTCAGCACAGGAAACTCCTTCTACCTTCCTCTCTTTCCCTCCTCACTTTTCTCATAGAAAAATGTTTTCTTATGTCTTCTTCTTCCTCTTTACATTGAAACATTCATTCAATCTCTCACAGGAACACATTTGTTCTTCTTCTCTACTTACTGTGGTCAAATCTGAGCTCTCTGTTTTCTCTGCTGCCCTCTTTAACTCCAAAACCACAGATGGCTTTATCTTAACAATCTGACACTGTTTAAGTTTTTAAAACTTTTTAAAAACTTTTTTTAGTTAAAATATTCAGTTTTATGCAGAAATATTTGAAGACAACATTTTAGTGCAAATTTTATAAAATAATGCACATGTGCGATATGATCGTGCTGCCTATGAAGTAGTGTAAATTATTAGTAACATTTTCATTCTTTTTAAACAAAATATAAAACATGGAAAAGTAAATGAAAAAAAAATCAGACGGAAGGGTTTCTGTTCTAGCTGAAGGAAATTTAGGGAAAAGCCTGAGATCAAGAGAATATAAGATTACCAAACACATTCTTTGCAAATACAAATCAACACAAATGCCCAGACAGTGATAAGTACATGCACACGCACACACACACACACACACACTAACACTAACACACACACACACACACAATCACACACACCTACACACACCCAAACACACACACGCAAACACACAAACACAAACACACACACACACAAGAAACAACTTTCACAATGAGTGCAGAGATCGATAACCCAGAGTGAGTTGTATAAATCTTGTTTATATGGAGCAATCTCCTTTATTTGGTAAGCCTGTATTATACAGTTCCCTCCAGACTTCTAGATTAACAGTGCAGAAACAGCCCAGGTTCTCCCAGCAGTGTTGCCACTCGACAACTCAGCACACTGTGCCAAACTCAAGTCAACCCCAGGTTGTGGCTCGCTGCAGAGCCAAAAGCTGTCTTTGGGTTTGATGCATGAGAGCTAAAAAACCTCTGATACCTGCGTGAAATTGCAAGAGCTGTTTTGACATATTGTTACCCAGCTTTCACTGTTCAGGTAAAATAAGCAATCCCACACTCAAATGATGGGTCCAATTTTGCCAATAATTATTTCACTATTTCTTATGATTTACATGTTCTTATCCATTAACAAATTTAAGATTAATTATTAATTACCTTTTCCATAAATAAAGCTTCCATCCAAAATGATTTCCTAAAATGAAAACCTAAATTACAGAAAATCAGCAAAAGCAAGTGCTTCTTCTCTCCACTGCTGTGTGAATATAAGGTTCATGATGGAAGTGTGACATTAGTGAATTAGTTAATTTATTCACGTGAGGAACAATGTAGTCTCCTCATCACGTCACGCAGATCTGAAATTTTTGTCCATTATAAGCTTTATGTATGTCATGATCAGCTCAGTAAGTGTGTTTCACTGCATTTTGTCGCATGTTGCTTTTATCAAAAACACTAACTATTCCACCTCAGCCAAGTATGCAATTTGAAAACACACATAAACAAAGAAGGATGGAGGCCCACTTATAATTAGTTTGTCTCTATAAAATAAATCTCTTCCTACAGTAAATAACCAACAAGACATTTTCTCTCTTTTGAAACTCTCTTGAATCAAATTTTGTTTACCTCCTTGAGGTCTTGGTGGGGCTCCGTTGTGGCGTATGCGTGGCCCTGTCGGACTCCCATTGAGTTCTAACCGGCCCTTCTTGCCTGGTGGTGGGAGGCTGCTGAGGTCTGGGCTGCCTCCCCTTCGCTCAGGGCTGTCCTGGGTGATGGGACTCTCCCCTCCTCGCTCCATCCTCCTCCAGACCCCCAGAGGAGCTCCAGCCAGAGAGAACGAGTCTGAAAAAATAAAAGAGGGAACAGGAAGTTTTACGGTGTATGAGAAATTTATTTTTTTTGTTGAGCAAAAAATGTCTAAGATGACAGAATAAATAGTCTTGAAGTAGTAAGTTAGGTGATATTCTGTCAACAGATCAAGTGAAAACACCAAAATAAGTAAATAAATACATAAATAAATAATTAGCTGATTCAAGTAAAAATTATTGTAGGTGTAAGAAAAACTTTCTGTGTCACAGAGCTTCATATTTGTCCATAAACTATTTTAAAAAACATCAGTGGCCACACTGCTGCTGCTTCATTACTATGAACACACACTCTCTAATCTATAATGAGCCAATCTCACCTCCTCCTGACATGAACACTGACTAGAGCATTGAGAATGTATTAAACACGCTCTTTACTCCTGTTGAGCAACGGTAGAAAAAACCTGATCAGCAATTTAAAGACAAAAAAAGAGCCTTGAAAAAGTCAAAGAAATTATTTGTGATCCTTTTTTAATATTTTAATCTTTAGCAACAAGTACCACTGACAGTAAAGAGAAGTCAGTCAGGATCCAGAAACCAACTAACACATTAAAGGTTCTGGTCTTTTTTTAAAATCGTCAACAATAATTAACTGTAAACTGTGCGGTGACAATGTGTGATCACTTGTGCGTTTAAGTACATATACATCATAACATGTAGACACACATTCACAAGAGTGCGAGCCCCATGGGTTTGTGCCCCCTGATAGAGAGCGTCAGCCAAATGTCTAATATAGGATAATGCCATTAGAAAGGCTGCCAGACCAGACAGGGCACACATGCCAAAGTATGGAAGAGTAGCCAGCTCGCTCCGGCCAAATGGACAGCTTTTATTTATACAGGAGCCCCAAGACAATATCTGCCGGCATGTGTGACCCTCGGTGAGGAGAGAGTGATTAAAAACTGCCAGTGGAAAATTTGGGAAGAGAGAGAAGAGAAGTAGCATGGGAGATTTTCTATTGGAGTATGGAAATCAAGTTAGTGACTAGATTTGAGAGTGGAAAAACACAGAGGGTCTCCGCAGTGAGTGACACTGGCCAGCAAATTCACCAGAACTAATAAGGGGGAATCCATGCTTATTCTTTCACAGGGCTTCATTAGGAAGTGCACCCCCTCGCTTTTTAAAATTTCTGCAGCTTTTATCGCTCCAACTTTTGTGACTGTGAACAAAAGACAATATGCTAAGTGTGGCGATGTCTCTGTCTTTCCTCTTCCACTCCTTCTTTTCACTTTCTTCACGCCTTTCCTCTACCTTCTACCGACTCTCTTTCTCACAACAACACAGCTAAAAATCACCATCCACCACAAAAAGGGAAAAAGAAACTCAATCTAAGAGGTATTTAGAACTTGGGCAAATTTACAGGATGAATAATAAATTAAAAACATTAGCTTTGGCATGATTAAAAAGTGTGGGAGACAAAGGGGCCAAAAGTCTAAGTGGCAGAGTTTAATATAAGTGGCTTAAACAAGAAAACAAGTTCAAAGAGCGGAAAGCGATGGCTTTCAAAGTGAGTGGTAGCTATAATTCACAGTGTGAGGCTTGCTAAGAAAAGGGGAAGCTTTGCAAATAAATCTAACCACTAACAATGCTGTAGCTATAATAAAGAACAAATGAATATAATAGAACATCGAACGAAATTCACTGGCTGCTGTCAGCTGCAATTTACAGCCAGCGCTGCTCCACAGTGGGATGGTAAGTGTATCTTAACCTGTCTTCTATACAGGACGGAAAAAGAGGCAAAATCTAAGAAACTTGTTTTTGTATTTTTCACCTCTTCTTGAAAATAATCCTCTGGGGAATTGTTCTTTATCACTGACAGGTCCTAACCTGTCATAGCTTTCCTGCTACTGACGATCCCTATCAAGACCTGGCCTCACCAACGCGACATCTCACCATCTAACCTGGGACACACACGCATTCATGCACACACTACAACAGACGCTCACAGTTACCCTGCATCATTTCATCTCTGAGCACATCCTGCATCAATTACATTTCGTTAGGTATTTGATCCAAGCGATCAAGAATTTTATCGTGCCACTGTGTGCATTTTCTTCCCTCCTCGCTTACTTGGTGCCATCCCAAAGATAAGATGTTCCATTTCAACAACAAGTATTATCATGTCAAATGATTACCAGGTGATGTTCAGTCAGATGAGGCATCATTTTTAAGCTGATGTAAGTGTGTATTACGGTATTTGCTTATAACTATTACTTCTACCATGTGTGCCGAGGCTGGTGCATAAACAGATAATGAGAGACGATTTAGTAAAACACATTTGTAATATTGTCAGATATAGCTAATATATAACAACAATTCAATGTCTTATGGCTGTTGTGGGAGAGCCAGCAAGGGTCTTTTGCATTTTTCATGATGAAAGGTTTTATTTCGGTGCATCTTTACAGCACACACACACACACACACACAGTCACATCAAAGTTACATTAGCTAATCTATCTTTGTATCCGAGTTATTTATGGATAGGCTGCTTTGTTTTTTAGTATTTCGGATGACTGGAATCTCATTTAAGGGGTAAAGCAATGGGTAATATAGAGTCTTGAATTATATGTTGAATGCAAGTATGCAATTATGTGCTGCACATAAGAGAGAGAGAATAACAGCACTATGTCAAGCGATCTGTTTAATGATTCATGGAACACCTGCATAAGCACTTTTTTTTACATACCTGCTATTTTTCACTTTTGTTTTTTTTATTAGTTTATAAAACAATAAAACGATATGAAGGATAAGTGAAAAAAATAATATGGCTATAGACTTGCATTTCTGATTTCACAACAGCACAGGAACATCCAGAGTCAAACTGATAAATGCTAAGCTATTTATGCAATTATTATGGGCGTGTTGAGCAACAACCTTTTGTTCTAAAGAAAAAAAACTAATGTGTGTACGACTTGATAACTGCATGACAGAACACAGGACATCACATTTTAATGGCTCTTGCCGTCACTAAAATCATGGGTAAGCAACACTGATATGAGTCTTCAAACACTATGATTGCTATCATCCGTACCCTAAATCCATCTGAATTGCATTGCATGACAAGGTGTGTGTGATATTAACTCCTTATCAAGCAGTTAATATAGAAACGATAAGAGGAGATGTTACTTATCTGCTGTGGAAAAGGGTATCAAATGTAATGTCTTCTTGATAAGAAGAGTTCATGACACAATTTCCCAATTTATTGCTTGTCTGGGCAACTGTCATACCTCTCATAGAAATGGTTCAATTTTTTAAAATGGGTGAACTATTTAAGACATGCTATGAGACAGTCGGACAGAGAGACAAACCCCACTCTGTCCACTTTGCATTGCATTGAGTTTGATACTTGGACAACCTCATGTTTTGATGATAAGCCACTATCAAATTCCACATTATTACACGTTCTAGACATAACAAATACATACTGGGGGCCAAACACAAGATTGCAGAGCAAAAATGTAGACACACCCAAAGAAATAGAAGAGTAGGACACAACAACAAACACACCTATAAACAATATGTCCAGCTCAAAGACGTAAACACACACAAACAGAGGCAAACATGTAATTCAAAGCCAGTCTAAACTCTACAAATCAGACGGCTGACAAACACTGATTGGTAGTCGCATCCATTTGACAGACATGTGGTGTAAATGACTGCTGTAAAATAGTGTACAGTGGGAGCTGCAGCAGAGGAACGCGATGCAGTCTATATACTTTCCATTTTTTAAGTGATTTAATTTCTTTTAGTTTATTTTTTATTCACTCACTTTAATCACTCTCTCTTGTGATTTTGTTCTGGCTTCACCAAGGACAGATCCAGAGAAACACTTTGAGTTACATCAAGCTGTGTTAATGTTAGGCCTCTGATGAAGCAGGAAGAGTACCATGTGACCGTTTAAGCAGGTAGAGTGAAAAAATTTTCCTCATTTGATGTTTTAAGATGATTTGAGGAAAGAATCTTCTGCCTTTTGCTTTCCAACTCCACTCCCCAACAACCTCACACACACAACCACACACACTTCTTCCCTGTAATCCCATTGTGATAAGTTCCAAGTGTACAGGAAACAGAGAGCAGTAAACACTGCAGCGCTGAAACTCACTCACACACTTATGCTCCGTGATTTCAAGGAAGAAAGAGGACAATTGTGAGTGCAAAGTTAATACAATCAGCCAAACAGCAGTAAATTCACATAACCAGTAGATCTCAAAGTATTAGTAAGAAATACAACTAACCTCTAACACTGCAGAGCTGAAGAAATTAAGTCAGACCTACATCCAGTCTGTCTTGCTCTAACTGCCTCCCTGTTATCTCTTTTACCGTTACGATACGTGTCTGCTAATGAAGGGTTGTGCCTTTTAACATGCAAACTAGACAGAGAGGGAGAGTGACTTATGAAAGAGGGAAGGAAGAGGCGTCACCAATAGGAAAATATTCAGATAGGGCTGTTCTTCCCGCTTGAGATCCACTTTTATAGCAGGGTTATCAAGTTATTGGTTAATGCTTGGCCCTGCAGCACAGATAAAAGAAGGCAGGAGGAGGAGGGGAGCAATATTAAAAGCTCTGCAGTCGGCTGAGTGCGCATACTGAATGTATGCATGTGTACGCACAGGGAGGGACAGACAGGATGAAGTCTGAACGTTTTGAAATGCCTGCTGTTATACTAACAGCACAACAAAAAATAGGCAAAAAATTTCTCAGGAGGAAGCACAAAAATTACAATTCACAGAACTGTTTTTTCTTAAGTCTGAAAACAAAAAGGGAACAACATGAAACTTTTTATGTGGTTGTTTATGAGAAATGATTGCTGTTAGGGAAGGTTACATTATTGTGGAATTTGATGTTTATGGCCATCAGATGTGTTACTCTGAATGTTGTGATGTGGAGAGAGTTGGTGTGAGGGGAAGAGAGATCTTTATAGCAAACACACACACACTAATACACTACTTCTTTTTTCTTGCTCTGGAGAGGGTCCACAAGGCCCAAACACACACACACACACACACACACGCATGCACACACATAAACACAAACACACATATACACACACTAACAGGGTGAAGGAGCGAGACAAAGGCCTCCTGGCAAACATGTCGGGCTCTCTTGTAAACATCTCATTTGATAAAACGGGATGAAGAGTTAACAGCGAGCATTTGTAGTCTCACCCTTAAAGCTGGTGGATGCACACGCAGGCTGAAACATACTCATCTGCGCTCACACACACTCACACACACACACTCACACGCACGCACACACACACACACACGAAGCCACACAAACCACAGCCAGCATGCTACACAGACTCTCTGCTTTAACACTTCCAGGGACCACACACTGACTCAGAATACAGCCACATACTGCCGAGACAAATAGGAATATGAAGTGCAAAGAGACATGAAAGTATAAAGAAATCAGAGAGGGGGTGTAACAACGTGTTGTAGTCCATGAAAATGATGCAGCATTTGTGAATCTTGGCTCTAAGAATCTCAAATTGGATTGAATAAGAATATGTTCTTGTTATTTTGTCCACCCTCTGTCCATGAATGATCACATGCACATGCAGATGCACATAGCAGCTTGTTGGACATTCGGGGGACCGGTGCTGCTCACAGCCATATGGATACATGGACACACAGATGCCAAACCCATCCAGCAGCGCTCACAGCAGGCTCACCAGATTGGGAACAACTGGGGGGGGGGGGGGTGGGGGGGGCAAAAAGAGAGCCAC
>JAQNCA010000005.1:2717122-2753305 GCA_029783725.1 Acanthurus tractus | reverse complement strand
GTGTGTGTGTGTGTGTGTGTGTAAAAGAGGTGAAAGGACCAGTCCAGACTAGAGGAGCAAATAAGTGAGGAACAGGAACTACCAACACTTTTCATAAACCAAAGCCGGACCTGTTTTTTCTCACCGTGAGGACAGAAAGAGGCAGAGAGGTCTTTACAGGGACAAGGCCAAGCTTGGCGTTGTGTGGTTGGGACCGAGGGGGGAGGGTGGTAAGATGAGGTTGCTCTGTGGGTCTGTCTGTCTGTCTGTCTGTCTGTCTGTCTGTCTGTCTGTCTGTCGGGGAGCTGTGGAAGGCCTGCTCTTGGGGCTAACTGATTAGCCCATAATTTGATGGGTGTCTTAAGGGAGCAGCCTCTTTTCACCCACCACCCCCACCACCACTCAAAGAAGGCTGGAGTAGTTGCAATAAGACCCAAGGCATATCAGCACACACACATACACATGCATGCTTATGAAATGGTGGATAAGCAGACATGGGGATTTAGAACAGGAAGTGATGGTTTAAACACAGCACCAGAGACGCCAGCTCCAGAGCGACATACTCTCCCTCCATCGCACTCTGAAACTGTGCGTATTGGAAGAAACAGGTAGGCTTTGGGTTTTGTTTAACATTCGAGTCACCAGTTCAAAGTCATTACATTTAAACTTGATGTAGCTTGTATTTCATCGGATCAACAATAGATCACATGACTATTTCTTTGCATGTAGGAGGTATTAGCAGCGGCGAATAACCTAAAGAGAACAATCACCTAATTCTGGAATTCCTCTCAGCTCTAAGTTGCATTTAAGCATCTTTTAGCTCAATGAGTAGGTTTCCACCACACAGCTTTGCTTTTTGGGTTCACTCTTACTGCTTACATTAATTTAAGCAGTCATTACAGGAAAAAACTTAACAATGTCTGGTTTGCAACTGGCTGATAAATAGTAAAACATAAAGGGCCCTATCCTACACCAAGCGCAAACGCAGTCAGCTAAGAGCTGTCTGACACAATATATTCATTGAGCATTGTCTCCGTCCAGCCAAAAACGAACGAATGAATGAATAAGTAAATAAATAAATAAATAAATAAATAAATAAATAAATAAATGAATGAATAAATAAATACATCTTTATAGTTCAGCCCTTTACGTTTGCCCTGGGTGTACGATACCAATACCGATACATTTATGAATTGATGAGATGATCTTACACAGCTGATTGGACTACCGGCTGTGTGCCAGTGGTGCATTGGGCAGGGATGAGCAGGATTCCTCTGCTGCTCCTGGAACAAGGTTGCAAAGTTGGACCTGGGAACTCCCTTGAATAAATTTGAAACTTTCCCCACCCAATGCGCCACTGGCGCACGGCGCAAAGGGTACGATAGGGCCCTAGTGCTGAACTGCAGCATTCTTTCCAACCAGTTATCTGCACAGCTAACAGAGCTAATTAGCACCTGTAGCTAGCTACAAATAACAGATTAGTTTCAGGAAATACTGCTGGTCAAGCAGCAGGAAATCTAGCAGGAAGCTTTTGTGCTGGCATCTTTGCAGAGATCTGTCTCCACCACAACATCCTGGGTGAAGCTGTTGCACTTTACACAGACACAGACACGGGCACAGACACACCATTTACCCTAAAACAAGTCTCTGTACGAATAAAATGATTTTAGAGTTACATGTTATGAGTTCATAATGAGCATGTGACATTATCACTGGACTCAATGCTGCTCTGTGCTTTTCTGTTTTTCTTGGATTCTATGTGACATGCCAGAAAAAAAGGATAAATACATTTTTTTAAAAAAGCAAATGAGTCCACTGTTCTACAGGAAAATAGCAATGGCCTATATAGACAATTCACACACATGTAAACCCTGTTCGCATCTGCTGATTTTAATGAAAAATGGCTGGCACATATTCATCTCACCTCCATCCATCACAATGTAAAGTTTATACCAATGATAATAGATTAAAGAAAACACATTACGTGTAAAGGCTACATCCACACAAATACTTTTTTTTTAAAGCACAGAACTTTGTCTATGTTTATGCCAAGCGTCCACACTACTGTAGTATTAATTTTTAATTAATCAAAAACTAATTAATTAATTAGAATTCCTTCATGGTATTATGGTAAAGTTGGAAAAAATGGCAGGCACATACGTTTGCTTCCCTGATTTTGCATTCACAGTCATGACCTTGTTGTGCCCCATCACGTGACCCTTTTATTGGAAGAAAAAAAATAACATCAGCTTATATAAAATTTTGCTCCATGAATTGACTTGACATGAATGAGGAATTACAGACATTTCTGACCTTCTTACAGAGTACTCAAGTCACATGACCTCAACTCCAGTCAGGTGTAAGTCACAAATTTGATTACTCTAGACTCTGACATGTTCCAAAAATGGCATGTTGGTCTGAATCCAGCTTATTTCTAATATAATGCTAATCTGCCTGCATTTTAAAATGACTACCAGTTGGTGTTGACGAAGCCATGGAGGTGCTGAGTCTGTTTTTTTACTTTTCTCTTGACAGAGCCCAGCTAGCTCCAATAAATACCATAAATTGTTTGGGTCCTACTAATCTTCTCATATTCATATTGGACTCATTTTTGATTCAGATTAATGTAAGATTTATATTCACCCTCCTTTTAGCTCTGTTTTCATCTCTACACGTCCTATTAAGCTCTTGTGGCCCATGGTACCCTTTGCGCCGTGTGCCAGGGGCGCATTGGGAGGGGAAAGTTTCAAATTAATTCAAGGGAGTTTCCAGGTCCAACTTTGCTGCCTTGTTCCAGAAGCAGCAGAGGAGTCCTGCTCTTCCCTGCCCAATGCCCCACTGGTGAACACCCAGTAGTCCAATCAGCTGTGTAGAATCATCTCATCCATTCATAGGTGTTTCATGGACGTTTCTCTGGCCAAAAATGCATGAACCAATGGGAGAATCCGCTTCCGTTCCCTTTAAACACTGGTTCCACCGTGCGCCAGTGGCACAGGTGTATTGGTATCATACACCGAGCGCAAACGTAAACAGCTGAACCACAAGGATTTATTCATTTATTTATTCATTTATTTATTCATTCATTCATTCATTCGTTTATTCGGCTGGGCAGGGACAACGCTCAATGAATGTATTGTCAGCCAGCTCTCAGCTAATTCCCCCTTAAGTCAAATGGTTTGGAAAGCAAATATTTCCATATTTTTGTCATATCTATTTCTACAATGTATTTTCGCCTGTGCAGGCAAACGTGCACATATGCAGGCACGCACGCAAGCACCTAAAAATTGAATTCATTTTGTCAAAAGAATATATATATACATATATATATATACATATATACATATATGGTAATTAATGGCTGACGGACTGTTTTTTCTTTCAGCCGCTTGTTGATAGTGTTTTGAAATAACTCATGGGAAGAAAAAACATCACAGTCAACCAAAGAGAAGCAGAGAGCTCAGACTTGCTGAAGATAAACAAAGGGTTCTGAATTAGATTTTTCCTATATTATACTTGAAATATGTGAACTAACATCTTAGCAGTTTAAACAGAAACTGGACATCACTACTTTCATGTACTATTCATATCAGGACTGCTGTGTGTGACCACCTTAGTTTCAGCAAAGTGTTCCAAATAAACTGGCGACTGAGTGTATTTTCCTACAGAAGTATGTTATCAATGAATGAATATACACCCCACCATAAAAATAAAAGATATCACCGTACTTAATACTTAACTAATCCAGTCTCAATAAATCCTTAATATTTTAACCAATAAGGACAATAATAATAGCTGTCATTAAGACAGCGATGATATTTATTACCACCAGTTTTAAACAAAGAAGCTGATATTTATCTGGTAATTACAGGTACTAAAGCTAGGCCCTGCCTTGTTTCCCTGTGTTGTTTGGCCATTGCCATGACGCTGTGTGAGTCTCCACTGTCAACAAGCAGCCTGTAATCTCTCATTAGATCAGATGCTATTAGGGCAGGGAGGAGTCACTGAGCAAACAGTATCCCTGCCTTTAAAACCGGGTTATCTAATCTAGTCAACAGGGATGAGCTGGACTTTGGAGTTCACAGACAGACAGGGCAGTTTGTCCACAAGTGTTGTTTGGCACAGGAAGAAAACGTCACTCAAGATCAGAGGCGTTTTCATTGGTTGATTGCCATGACAGTCGCTATTCAGAGTATGAGCTTTATGAGCACAGATCAGATAAGAGTTTGTGGAGGTACTTTGTTGAGATAACGTCTTGTGCTGAACATGGGAATGGTTGCCGTGGTCCTACTAAAGCAACTGCAGTGGACATGCTTCAGGAGAGGGCTGTGTTGTGTGGCACTGATCAACTGACTGGCTGCTCGCTGTCGTTGTTCCCACATATATGGGCCTCCTGTCCAACCATGTCCAAAAAGAAATCCCATCTCTAATAAGTTCTTATTTATATGAAGGGGGACAACATGTACAATAATACATTCAAAAGTTCAGCTGACAACTGAGAGTTAGAAGCACAAAAAAAAATGTGTTAGTGTGCTACTTTTTACTTCTTTTTAAACTGTAACTGTGAGAGACACAGAGTTATCGCTGACTGATGAATCTTAATATTAGGTTATTATGCAAAAGAACATAAAATATAGACTGTGGATTTAGCAATTTGTGTGAAAGATGTGTAGAAGAGACGTCTTCATGGAAAGAATGGATGGAAGGTGCTTTTGCAATGACCCCGATCTATTATAATGTCTACATAATATTGTTTCTAGAGTAACTTAAAATATGAACCTTGCTTTTCTGCATGATCCTGATTTGGGTTATCATCTTGCATTTAGGTTAGAAGAAAATACTTCAGAAAAGACACCTGAGCTCAGTCTGGAATTGACCCCCTTTATTAGACATTGCAAAAAGAATCCATGCACAGTGAATGGTTTTCTGTAATATTCCTGTTCGTATTGCCTCATTCAAGGGCCCATCCTCACTGACCTCTTATACAAGACTCTGATTTTTCTTACTATGTCTCCTCTCTCTCTCTCTCTCTCTCTCTCTCTCTCTTTCTCTCTCTCTGTCTCTCTGTCTCCTCTCCTTCATGGCTGAGTGCTTTGGTCCAGGCTCAGGAGGCAGAGGCGGCTGTGTATGCGGGCCCAGCCTGGCCCGTCCTGCCCAGCGTCAGGCTAAGTGCCTCTGACAGCCCACCACACAGTTATTAACTGTGATCCGCCACCACAGGGCCTGGGCAACCCAGCGCTGAGGGGAGGGTCCACCAGAGGGCTCTGCTCCAAACACAAAGACTGCTTTCACCTCGCTCGCAGTCCCCTTTGCCCTCCAACATTTACCCTCCTAACCCCCCACACCCGCTAATACATATTTACATCATTTCATATACCATGCATACAGTTTTTCTAATATGGCCCAATTCATGTGGTCCTGGGACTTCTGGAAAGGTACTCTGCCAACCATCCAAGCCCCTGACACTGATGGGCTGAATAAAAATGCTTTTGTAAAGGACAACTGTGAAGGCGGTTCTCTTATGAAGGATTACTGGAGGGCATATACATATATGAGCTGTTACAGCACACAGCTGAAGCATGTACGGTGCTGGCTTGTGGACCTTTAGTTGCCTATGGAATGCTGTCTATATTCTTGTGGCTTTCATCCATATAGGTGGTCTGCTGCACTGTTTGTCCTGCACTCGCCCTCCAGTATCCCAGCCACCCCTTTTCTTCCTCAGGATGTGGGAGACCGGAGAGCCATCGGCCCCTTCAAACAACAACACAACACGGGTCATTAGATGACAAAATTGGGAGAGAAATAAATAAATGTTAGTGAGGGGGAGGACAAAGAAAGAGGGAGAGAGAGAGAGAGCGAAGGAGAGAGAGTGAGATCTATAATGACAGTTGACTATGTTTAGCCCCCAGAAAGGCATTGGGATAAACAGCAGCTCGTCCTAACTAACAGGAGGGCTTTAAGTCGCTGAATTGAAAACCCCCAAAGCCACTTTTTCCTGCCCACATTGGCCATAATGAGAGTCCCACCATTCAATTGTTGAATAGTTGAGGCTTTTCCCTTTGAGGTGACTGGCTTTAATATAGCAACACGACATACACAGTGGAGCAATGGACGTCCCCAACAGTGTTCAAAGCTGTGGCGGGATAAGGATACGGCTGACATGCATTATTCCTTACAAAAGCTGCCCTTTGTTTGCTTTATGCTCAAATCCCACAAATTGTAGGCTTTGTCCGTCAACATTTCTTATTTCGGGCAGTCCTTTTTTCCCTCCTTGCCCCCCCCCCCCCCCGCTGTCCTCCCTAGCCTTGGCATGTGTTGGTACTTCACGCCACCAGAAACTACACACATTGAAACAGTCTGATTACTTTTTTTCCTTTTTGCTTTCTTTGTTTCTTATGGATTTATCCTTACTGAAGCTCTGTGGGGGTTTGAAGAGAAGGGGGTGACTTGTCTATGTGTGCTTCGCTCGGCTCAGAGATGTCCAATTCAACCCAGATTTTTAA
This sequence comes from Acanthurus tractus, assembly GCA_029783725.1. Taxonomy (NCBI): domain Eukaryota; kingdom Metazoa; phylum Chordata; class Actinopteri; order Acanthuriformes; family Acanthuridae; genus Acanthurus; species Acanthurus tractus. The sequence continues at coordinate 2,746,826 of JAQNCA010000005.1, read as the reverse complement.
GAATGTACATGAAGTGACATTTCCTGGTTCCTGTCCCCTCTTGTTAAATGTGTCTTTTTCAGTACAGAAGCACATGGTCAGTGCCCTTCTTTACACAGAATTTAAATTCAACAAAACAGTCAGAATTATTTTGTGTGGCAAAAAAAGCAAGTGTCTATTTTTTTTATGTGTCAGCATTTTTATGTGTCAGCAAAGGAAAATGTAATTATTTGTTTTTATCTCATTGGAGAAATGGAACGAGCAAGAACAAAGACATGAAATATTTCAACCAGGGAAAAGGTCATCAATAAATCATCCCTTTGTGTCAGTTAAATCAAAACAGAATAAAAGCTAAAATGTTAAATACTGCACAGACTTCCAAACAACAAGTCAATGAGCTGGTCTTGCCTTTTGAAGAACAGTTTGCATTGATTTTGAGATCAAAGCTCTATCAATATATAATTTGAACACAATCTTCATACAAGTCGATGACTGTCATCAGATTTCTCTGTTTTGAAAGATACAGTTTACTTGAAATGCATTTTAATTTATCCATATGTTCTAATAAAAACACACTTTATTAAAATGTGAACCCTTCAAAAAGATTTTTTTTATTTCTTTCCATTTTAATTGCAAATACCAACAGTGGCCTTAAACAGCAAATTCTTTACACCAAAATAACTGAGGCATTTAAAATAAGATCTGCATCTATATCTCCATGTATTGAGTTTAAAATATTACAAATAAAAACAAAGAAATTTAATGTGGCTAAATGTTAAATCACTTTAGGTAAATTTAACATTACTGCATTCTGTGCTGAGTAATGCTTGGATGTTGTCTGAAGCTGTGCTCCTTACAAACTCTGTGTCTGACAAGTCAGGCACCATTAACCAAGCACACTGCCGAGTCAGAGCAGGTCAAAACACCCATTGGCGCCACCACACACACACACACACACACACACACACACACACACACACACACACACGCACACACACACAAAAACACACACGCACAACAGATTGCTCAATTAGCCCTCCTTTAGCCCGTGCCTCTCTTAGCCCTGCAGCTACGCTTATAAGTCATTACACTCAGGGTCAAGTGTTATCCCCGCGCTTATCTGCATCAACAACTGGCAAGTGCAGGCGTTCTCCTGCTCGCACGCATTGAAGTACACACTAACACACACTCCACACATGCATTCAAACAACACAGACCTCTGCTGAGTGTTGTGGGTAATTAAAAGGTATTAAGGGAGAGATGTGATTGAAGAGGCAATGCTGCCCTCATGTGCTCTACAATTTGTAATCACAAGTGGTCAAAAGATGTAATTTGTGGATGATTGGTAAATCCCCAACATAACTCACCCTGTCATCTCTTCTCAGAACCACATAGAAAGGTTCACAAACAGCTTTTACAGTATAAACTCTGTTTGGACCATAAGATCGATATGACAACTTGTATGAGTGGATTTAAAAGAATGTTAACATCTGCTTTGTTCCGGTGTTGAGTCTTTATAAAAGAAATATGCACAGTTTTTTTTTTGCTCACACATTATGAAAAACATTAAAGAACTAAGAAGAGTCTGACATGAGTTTTGGTCTTTGTGAACTATCCCCAAGCTTATGCACAGACTTCAGCTTAGTGTGCTCTGGTGGCCTTGAAAGCTCTGGATCTCTCTGGTCCTATTAGGATGTAATAGCTGGAGGTGGAGCACTGAGATGTTTTATCTGAGCTGCATCACAAAGCGTCTCTTCTCCTCTCTGGAGCCTCCTCGGTCTGAAAATGAATATGGGATGTGTGGTTGGCCAGGGAGGAAACTCCCTTTACCACAGCCCTGCTATCTCTGTGGGAGTTCATTATACACACAGACTGGCCACACACATGAAGTACACACATACACATGAGCACACAAACCCATAAACACAGACTCATTCATAGAAACATATTGTATGTACAATTCACACACATGCAATCTCTATTGAGGGAGATTACACACTATACACTTACCATCATAAATATGTTTCTCTGGACCCCCCCCCCCCCCACAGTCCTTCCTTCCTAGGTGTGGGGTGTGTGTGTCAGAACCAGCAGCCAAAGATAGTGTTGTGCCTGATTTCTTTGATACTGAGCCACTTGCACTCAGACGGCAGCTTTGACAGTGGAGCAGAGGATTACAGTCACAGAGGTGCGGAAGGGTCGGGGGGGAGGGGGTTGTCCTCCTATCACAGGGACCACACACACACACACACACACACACACACACACAACTACACTCCTATACCTGTGTGAACCATCGTTTACGTAATGCATTCTCTTATTCCCAACTTTAAAGCTAAAAAGTCGGGTAATTAAACATTATGTTTTGTAATATAGGTTCCAGCTCACATGCAGCAGCTGTGGTGCTGAGCATGTAGTGTATAGTGGACTCATCACAGGTTTTGCTGAAACTGAGAATTGGAATTCAAAAAGGGTCACATGATTTCAAACCCATAGAGAATGATCATAGAGCATTTGACCTCCATGCTCTGTTTTAGCATCTTTTAATTCTGTGTCCCCAAAACCTTGCATTTTAGTTCCTTCACTTAGCTCTCATGCTCATTTTTAGCTGTAGCAGGCAGCAACCCCGCCCCAAAAAAGTCCCCCCAAAAACCTGGATAAACTCATGTCATGCCACATGCCTCTGCAATAACCAGCAGACAGAGGCAAAGTTTGTGACCTGCAGGTGAACGCTGTAGCACAATTGATATTTAGAAAGTCAGATATTCACCAGCAGTAATTGGTGGATACATAAAAAGAACAAGGAGAAGAGTGACAACTACCAGAGACATGGACTCAAATGAATTATAATGCTGCTATTTCTGCTGGATGTGTAAATAGGCATTTAATGTAAGCAAGCTCTATAAAGTGATATGTCATGTATTGTTGAGCTAAAGCAATTAATTTACTGACAACCCTGTAACAGCACTTTTCAAATATATTCCCTCTTCAAAAATGTTTTAACTCTCAAGGTCAAAAGAAAAAAAATGCTCTTTTAAAAGCATGAAAGAGTTCATACACATACAAACAAGTTTTTAACCTGATTAAAGATAATCTCACCTCTGATCAAAGGTATTTTGACCATTCCATTTCCCTCATCTGTTTTGCTTTGCTTTTGTTTCACTAGTCAACCACTACACATACATACATGTACATACACACAACACACTCTTATCAGCAATAAAACTAAATTCTATTTGTTGACAAACTTATTTTTTTTCCTCTACAGATGTTTGGCAATGACAACATATAAAACAAGAAATTCCTCTTGTACAAAATCCACAGTCCTCTCTCAGAGTGAGGGATTTTTTCACATGGCTCAGAATCTTCTGCCATGTCATTCACATGCCACCAGAATCCAGAGTGAGTGCAGCCTGACAGGCTAATGTTCAGGGCAGAGTTTTCTCAGGGATCTCTCACACCACTCTATCACTCCCAGCAGGCATATCACATGTTGGACGGCAGGGTTCCTAATGCCCATTAATTGGACTGTGATGCCATCTACTGGCAATTTAAGGGTACAACAGTTAATCAGAAATTGTAGAAATATTTATTTATTGTCAGTCAAAAGTACATCATCCCCTAACACACTCAGTAAAAATGGCCAAATGAGTCATTTTTAAGGCCATCACCCTCTCATAAAATTGGGAGGCAGTGTTGTAGTTAAAAATAAAAACAGAGAAAAGGGAACTCCTAAAAACATATTAAAGACCAAACGAGCCACCAATGCTTGCAAACCAAACTGTCTCCAGTCAGGAACAGCCAAACCCAACAGAGATGATGAGACTTGATGGTCTGAGGTCCCTTTGAGTTAGAGGTGCCCAAACAGTGAGGGGAGGCTGAGGTGTGTCAAACAAAACTGTACATTGGAGCTGCAGGATGTGCAAACTGCCTCATTCTTCTACAAGAATAAAAATACACCGTTTTAAGAGGTCAACTCTTGTTGCAGTGAACTTGGGGGCTGTGCAATGGCGGACAGTTTTCCTGCCACAGTGTGTCAAATACAATCAGACAAGTAGGAGCCAACATAAATTAGGGAAACTAAAACACAAAAGATGAGCTTTGCTCTTCCCTATTTACAAAGAATTATTGAACAGGAGTCTGACCAGAGCAGAAAAGACAGTTATCTCTCGACAGGGGAAGCTGTTACATTAAAAAAACTTGGAAAGAAAGCAGAACATGTAGTCTTGCACAGTTGTTCAAAGTCATGGGGGGATTTTCTTTTCTTTATTCCACTGTGTCAGTAGCTCAATCTTCAGCAGATGTAGCGGGTGAGTAAATGTCAGACTGTCTTCTCCAGATAGGTACAGTTGTAGACACATTAGTAGACAGTGTTTATTTGAAATAAAAACACTTAAAACACAAGTGGATTAGAATTTGGAAACAAGAGGCCTTATTACAATATAATTAAGGGACAAAAACAACAAAAAGTCATGGCATCCTTTCCATTTATGTATGTCAAATAAAACATGTGCAATGTGGCACTGTCTTAAAAATGAAGAAGACTAGAAAGAAAAAATTTATTGGATTCAAGCAATCCTGAGAACAATCTGAAGTAATAAATACACCCTGGCCAGAACCACAGAGCACCCTCCTGTTGATCAAAGATATGTGTGTGTGCATGTATGTGTGTTTTTGCGTCTGTGTGGCAGACAACTCAGTCCAGGCTGTGTCCGTCAGTGTGTTAGTATCCTTGTAGTCCATTGTAAATCTTCTGTACAGACCCCTGCTTCAAAAGATTCCGAATACCTGAAACAACAGAACAATAACTGTTGAACGAAGCAAGCTATTAGAAATAGATGCATTTCTCAATAGTACATTAGATAAACATACATACTAAAAAAATTACTAAGTTTCTAATGGATATTGACCGGACCTTCTCCCAGATTTTCATAAACCCAGAGCTTTCTTAACTTGTCCAGTTCCAAGTGATGTGGGGAAAAATGATCTTATACTAAGGTATTTTTTTATCATTGTGGTGTATGTCACAGCATGAGAAACCACCAACCATGACAGGTTTTTTTTAATATACACTATTATTAGAGCTGCAACTAAAAACTGTGATCATTATAAAGGAATCAAATTTTTCTTTTAACTTTTTATAAATCATTTGCTTTATAAAAAATCTATTAAAAAATGGATGGTTGCTTATTGCCAGTGTTTTTCTGCATGTGCATGAACATTTCAAAAACCCTTAAAGATCATTTCATATGTGTAACAGCTAATACTCACATTTGAGAGGCTAGAGGCTATATTTACATTATATTCCTCTTAAAAAAACACTTGTAAAATTTGCCAGTATTTAAATCAGTGACTTAGAAAGTGCATTACCTTAACTTTTTAGACTACTGATGTTAACATATTTCAAAGCACTTACCACCTTGTTATTGCTACATGTTATTACAGTAAGTAACCAAGTCCAGAGTTTGCCTTACAGAAATTAAAGACTTAATCAAACAATGACTTGCTACTAGTGTTTGTAAGTCTTGAGAGATGCTCCAATTTCTTTTTACTGTGCTGAAATGAAGTTAGGTGAAGGAGTGGACAGTTAGTAATCCAGACATTTAGTCAAGCTCCAGAATTACATGAGGCTTCCAATTTGAGTATGGTGATAAAAACATTAGCGTTTGCCTGTTTTAAGTCTTTTTGAACTTGTTAAGTTGTGAACTTAAGTAATTTTTTCCAGTTCTGATTCTAGAAGCAAAGTTCCAACCCTCCCTTTAAAAGCCACATTTTCACTGCAAGTTACAGCTCCACTAAACTTCACTTGCTTTTCTTTTTAAGGTACTTCTCATTATTTTGTTTGCAGATAGAATTCAATTCAATTCAATTCAATTCAATTCAATTTATATAGCGTCAAATCACAACAAAGTTGTCTCAAGACACTTTACATATAGAGCATGTCAAGACCACACACTATAAAGACATTGATAACTCAAATTTATAGGAACCCAACAATTGAAAGCAATTCCCACATGAGGAAAGCAGTGCTGTCCTGGCTTCTTGTCCCATACACATTTGTGGCTCAGCTTGGCACAGCTTGACACATCAGTGATTTGCTTTTCCGTTACAATAGGACTTTCCGTTTGCAGGTGTGTATTTAGTCTTGCCTATTTAGTCTTGCCTTTAGTCAATGAAGTCGAAACACAAAGGTGTGGCAACATTTTTATTAGTACTTGAGCCCACAATTAACATGTGGCTGATTTGATAGCTACCAGAATTGTTAAGGTGGAGTGTTTTCCTTCAGGTTACTCAGTGTATGAGGTGGCGTCGTGACTCAATAATGCCGCCTTAAATGTCAAAATGATAACTGAGCATTGTGTTTGCTTTTATCGTCTCTCTTGCATGACATGCACTTTAGTTTTGATCATATTAGAAACACTCAGAAAAATGTATATGAGGTTCAGCCACATTATGCTCACTCCAAATAGGCCTATTTCATTTCCTCACAGCGCTTTCAGCTCTGCTGTCTACTACTGCTCTGTGCAACAGTTGCTGCTATCTCTCAATATGTTTCTGTTTGGCGGTTGTTTAAATTTGATAGGCTTCTACAGCTTACTGCTTGGAAAAAAAAGACAAGAGGACGAAATTGAGCAAAAAGAACTTCAGGAAGATGGTGACTATCATTCAACATTTTAAAGAAACCCCTCTGACAATAACCCAGCTTGCTTGGAGGTGTGTTAGGGCTCACTTTGGCCCCATCCTAGAGAAGATCCATCCTAGGTGCAGCTGGCTAAAAAATGATGGTGGAAATGCTAGCCACTGCGGCGGGGTGCAGCCAACAGTGCCAGCGGAAAAGCCCCATCTCTGTGTAGCAAGGATATGACTCCGTCACTTTTCTGGCAGTTGTGAAACAACACAGGAGCTTTTCTCACTCACAAACTGTAACCTTTACTGTACACTTGACATTACTGACCACTAACTTCTCTGCTGACCTCCTATGCTATGGACACATTCACTGACTCTTTGCCCACTGTGACTCTTCTCTGCCCTTTCTCTCTTGCTCACACACAAATGAAGAATTGCCTAACTTACAACAGAGGATATGTGGTGTGGGGTGGTGCATGTCACCTTTAAGTATCAGCTCAGTTTGTTTATCTGCCTAAAGTGAGTAAAAGACATTGTGGTCTAAGTCGCTGGGAGCTTGGCTACTTCAGAAAATGCAGAGTTGTGCAGAATGTCTCCCAGTCCTGTGATGTGCCAGTGACAACTCTACAATCAAACAGTTTCCCCTGACCAATCAGAAATCTGCAGTCTTTAAATGTCGCTGGCTCAGTTCTTCTCAACTAGTTTGGAACCTTGACAAGGGTGATACCTAAAAAAGGTACCCTCACCAGGTATTATTCACAGTGGAAAAAGAAAAAAGAGCTTGAGTCAAGCAGTCCATGCAGTGGAAAAGGCTCTTAACACTTTCTTCATCCTTACCGTCTTTCTGCTGTTCATCCAGCTGTGTCTGAGGAAACTCCACATCGAAGGTGATGATGAGGGACCCACGAATGTTGATGTTGTCAAAGTTTGGCAGGCCCTCTCCTTTCTTCCACATTCGAGCACCAGGCTTGGTGATCTTATCTCTCACTATATGAACCTGTCAGGCAAGCACAGATGCAAGCATTCAGTTTGGCATTTTCCATCCCACACATTTCTTTACAGAATTATTTGAAACTTCAAATCATCATTTGTCTAACTTCTGAAACACAGCGAATAATGAATGCCCCATGTCAGCAGTGCTCAGTAAAAATACCAAGCATGTACAGAACCTTGTGTCCATCTAAATGTACGATGTCCATCTCAAAGCCGACCAGTGCCTCCACCAGGGAGATGGTGACATTAGTGTACAGGTCATCTCCTCTGCGTTCAAATACAGGATGTCTGAAAAGAAAACCATCCCCATATACTGTTACTGTGTGCCACTACTTCAATATTCTAATAGTTTCAAAGTAAATCAAGCTAATTCATACTTCAAGACTTTGATGCGGAAACGTAGATCTCCGGGTTCACCATCAATGTGAGGTTCCCCTGTGGTCGGATAGGAGATGTTAACAACAGGTTATGTTTGAAAACAAATAAAAAGGATATGAAGCTTTCGGTTGATTTACCTTCTCCAATGAAAGGGTACTCCATTTCATCTCTCACTCCCTGTTCAATTTCTACCTCCAGTGTCCTCTCTTCATTGACCAGTCTGTGGTTAAACATTCACAATAAAACATGTTATTCTTCTTCTTCTTAGTATTATTATTATTATTATTATTATTGTTATTATTATTATTATTATTATTATTATTATTATTATTATATACTTGATATTAGGTTTTGTACAACTTTTTCCTAAATGTCATCACATCTTCACACTGCTCGTTTATGAGGTACACCAAGTTTAAATGAACCGTTTTGTTCAGTGTTTTTATAGATTTGTTGGCTGTGGCTCTCTTACTTGACATTGGGACATTCATCGCACACCATCTCCTGAGTCATCTGGAAGCGGCCTGGTCCAAGCTGGGTCGTCCTCATTTCCTGTCTACAGTTACATTTCCTTTTACCAGGGGCCTCTTTGGCTACAGGCTTGTTACGTACAACCTGAAAAACAAAGTGGTTTTTGGAGTGACGATTTAAAACAATTAAAAACAAAGTAAACAGGTAACTTGATGGATGGGAAATAACATGCTGACTAAGCACCCTTTGCAGTGTGACAGTTGCCCACTTTAGTTTTTAAACTTAAATGATATCAGAGTCTTTAGTTTAAAACACATATTTGTGACAGATTCCACTTTGAGTTGCAAACCCAAAGTATGAGTAATGAGTGCAGGTTTTTTGGTAAAAGAACAGGTTTTCTCTTTACCTCAACAAAGTTTCCAGAGTACACTTCTTCAAGCGTGACCTCCAGGTCCAGAACAATATCATTTCCTCTGGGGATGTTCCTGTCCTGCTGCTGTCTGTTGCCTCCAAACATGAACCCAAAGTCCCCAAAGAAGCTTCAAAAAGACAACAGAATAAGAGACGTAGTACTATGGATACAATTTTAGGAAAATACATAACTTTGTTTGTAATTTATTGATATTGATGGCATCATACTATTTTTACAACCACTTGACTATGGTTGAATATCATTATATTAGTTATAAGGTTTTTTCTGGAAAGTACCACATTTTTTTTTACTTTGTAGAGCCCTTCCACTCACCCATACTAAGGAAACAAAAAGTAAAAAATGTTATGTTATCTTTTATTATTAGTGGGGTCCAGCCTTATCCATATCTAACTCTGTCTAGTTTTGGTTTAATTTGTCTTACAAATTTTGTAATAAACTTGGTACTATTTTTCTTTATCAACCCATAATAAATAAAGTAAGTGGATTTTAGTTTGTGTTTCATAAAGGACTGATAATCTTTAATCAAAAAAAAATCTGACAAAGAATTAGTGTGACTCAATAATATCTTTCTAATCTGCGTCAAAATAGCTACCCTCCTGTTTTGTGGATAATTAGTAATCCACAAAAAAGGAGGGTAGCTATTTTGATATGACTTATGTCTTCATTAAAAAAAAAGAAAAGAAAAAAGAAAAGTCATCCCAGTGAAAACTGATAACAGTAAGATTTGTGATTTATCGAAATGAACTATTGTACATTTTCAGAAAAAAAAGAGTTTTGGATGTCATTTTTAATGCTGTTGTTGATTTAGAACATTATATGTCACATCTAGTTTTTTAGTTATCACCACAAAAAAGAACAAAATTTGACCTCAAAAGACTTTTTGGGTGAGTCTGCCTTAAGTCGACACCGCTGACCTTACATTAGCCTATACGCTGCATACAGTCACGTATCTCCTAGGTTTTTTCTTCAAACTCATGAAACAAACCTAGAGAAAATATCATTGTGTGAGCCGTGGTGGCCCTCTTTAAGTCCATCTTCTCCATATGCGTCATACTGTTTCCTTTTCTCTTCATCCGAGAGCACCTACAAACACGCATCCAGTCAGTCACAGAATAACTAAATTCTACATTATTTTCATTCACAACTCAACACAGGTATGAAACAACTTTAGTAACCTTTCAATACAGTGTCGTCATTTACAAAATATATATGCAGAGACCGTTAATTCATCTTTTACAGTCTTAACGGAACTTGAATATTAGAATATTCAGAAAAGAAATATTATTTTTCAACTGTTCGAACCACATACAGATAATCATGGTATGTTGAGTCGATCGTATGTAATAAATCCCTCCATTAATCACTGTTATTTTTAGGGTGGAGCGTGAAAATGTGATATGGTAGCACCTGCCAAGCTTATGAGAAACCTCTTCCATTTATCCACGTCTGATTTTCTTACATGCCAGCTGTGCTGCTCAGCAGCCAATCGTGTACAGCCACACAGTCTAGTTGACCAATCAGAGTAACCTTACTGTTTCTAACAACAACCAAATAGCTAACATACAAAGGCGTTTGTATCGGTGCCCCAGGCGCTTCCGCACACATCATATATTACTATACAATATCTGACATTGGGCTTATTACAGTTATACCAATACAAACATTTTTTTAAAGTAAAAAAAGTTGATTAGCTTAGGCTTTCGCTGGTAAAGAGAAAACAACAGCAGAAATACACCCACCTCATAAGCTGCCCCCAAGTCTGCAAATTTGTCTTGAGCTTTCGGATCGTCTTGGTTTCTGTCGGGGTGTAACTGGAGAGCCAACTTTCTGTAGGCCTTCTTGATGTCTCTGATCGATGCGCTCTTGCTTACCCCCAATATCTTATAGAAATCTCGCCTATATGAGGGAGGGGGTGACAGAGGTTATGGACGACACAGGGGAACATAACCAGAGCAAAATGTACGAGACAAGAGAAGCTTTGGAAGATAACACTGCTGATACTTATATAGTGTTAACTGTTTTGATGAACAGCCAGCTAGCTAACGTCAGCTGCAGACAACAAGAAGGACGCCGGTTCAGCTGTTAGTTTCCCTCGTACGAAGGCTAGCTCCTGGGTAACTACCACTAAGCTAGCAGTCATTCAAAAATGTCAGTAAGCTAATGTTAACTGTTTCTTACAATCTTAAGTGGTTGTAAACACACATGTAAGCACTAAACCGGATAACAGCAAAGCATAACGGAACAATTTTAGCAAGTTAGCTCATTATTTCAACCTACTACAGTCCACCACACACATGTAGTTCAGGTCTAGACCAATCACATTGAAACGTGTGTACCACCTTGCAATGCAGTTTCCCCACTATGCGCGTACTCTCTGAGCACTTACCCCGCAAGCACCGCCGAGATCACATAAAGAAGCAGGCAGCATACATTGCAGAGATTCATCCCTTTTGCAGCCATAGATCCCAGTACTTCAAAAGGAGGTAGCAAAAGTAACGGCCGGCTTTTGACGGTTGGATCCCGCTGCCAGTCGCAAGCCTTCTTCCTCCTGTCAGAGAGAGCCCACCCACTGGATTTCGGGAAATCCGCCTCTCAGTCAAAACCCCGCCCACAATTAAAGAAACGCTCCTCATTCTCCCTTTGAATAAAACATTTGCTTTTTTTTTGATACGCGCTGGTTTGCCCTTACGTGTTATAAATTAATATACGAATGCCATTAAATTAATTTACGAATACGATTACAGCAAGAGTTGAATTATTTACTGTAGTATTAGCAGCCCGCAGCACAGACTGATGCTCGGCCCCGCGAGCTGCGCGTCACAGACGTTCGTTTAGTACAGGGTGAGCAGGAGGGCGCCAAATAGGAAGAACTGCGGATGCGTGTATGACTTTTCCGCCTCTATCACAACAAACCGAACGAACAGCCGGACTCGTCTTCATCTGTACTTTTATGAGTGACTGGACTCCCCAAGCCGAACAACCTCGTTGCCTGGACGAAGTGAAAGGCTGAAAGTAAGAGCAAAGATACCACTGTCTCCCAGCCTCCTTTGCCCTGCTAGCCTTGCTAGTTCAGTTAGCTGGCGAAGTTAACTTTGAGCAGAAACAACCGTTTATGTCTTCATTCCGCTGCCGAGCTAACTATCACATTTTGTGACAGGAAAAGTGAGTTTCGTGCATATGAATACACTGTACTTTGACTATTTTAGCCCTGAGTCTTGATTGGCGTTGTAAACTTATTAGTAGGATGACAAGTCAGGTGTTGATGACACAAGCAGCCTGGCTGTTAGTTGTCATAGGAGCACCAAAACGCCACGGGGGCATTGGAGAAGATATTTGCTGCCATTTCAAATGAACGTCACGCACTCTACATGTTTTGGCTAGTATGGTTGAGCGCTGGTTACAGAGAAAGGCTGCTCCTCGCACCCACAACTCCAACTAACTAATGAAAATAATTTGTGTTTAGCAATATAATTAAATAACTGCACCGTGATTCAAAAGTGTGACTTTCAGTATGGTGTAATGTACTTGCCAATATTGCCTTATATCGTGAAATTATTGTTTGTAAGTGTATGGTGATGAACATGGTTTTGTCTCCTCTCTTTATAGGGATGGAGGCAGACAGTGTGAGCATATGGCCACGCTTGGAACCCTTCTTATTGGGTGCCTTGCAGGTAAATATACTTGTCTGACCTTTTGAAATAAATACACTGTCCAATGGAGGCAAATGTTGTAAAATAACTAAACTCAATGCCATTGTAGGTTGCTCCCTCTTCGAAGCTCAGCTTGCACTATCTTCGCAAAATGGTGATTTATGTGCGAACAAGGGATGGCTGCTTCCCAATTTTGGGCTGGCCCATGTGGAGGCATATTGCATGTGGCAAGCTACAACTTCCAGAAGACCTTGCATGGCTCTACTTTGAGACATTTGACCTCCTTGTAGGCCATTCTCCAGAGGAGAGACTCGAATGGGCAGAGTGTCTCTCTCAGTGCTCCTCCAAAAGTGAGCTGGACTTACAAAGGAGCAAGGTAAAAAATGACAGGGGTGGAGTACAATATTTGTAAAGATAATGTGAGCAGTTGGCTCAGTTTACCTTAGAATGTAGTTCTATCTCATAGTCTCAAATAACTCTTTTGTATCATGTCTGAGACTTTATAAGAGGTGTGCTGCTCTTGTATTGTTGTGTTTTTCCTAAGGCAGAGGTTACTGCTGTTGTAACTGGGGCTGTACAAAATACTTTAAAGAATCAAACTATGTTCACAACTTTGACTAAAGTTCTGAAGTTCTAGAACTAAAGTTCTAAATTTAATATTACATTACGCAGGCTATTCTGCATATTACAGGGCTTTGAAAGCTTTTTGGGTGTATGGGTTGGATGGGTAAAGCAAGGGGCAGACAAAGGCAGACAGCTACTGATGATTCCCTTTGCAGAAGAGGTTTCGTGGTAGTCCAACACTTTTGCTGAAACAAACCCCTACAGTCACATCCTTTGGCTCAGAATTAAAACCTTGAAATCTTTACTTCATTCTTCAAATGATCTAGTGGTTAAACTGGTGCACATAATGCAAGAGGAAAATTCATTGTTATAAAATCTGTTGTCAAACATTTATAACTCTACTTCAAAATCTTGATAGAAGCTTTGAATATCAAAAAATGACATGACCTACTGCCCTAGTTGGGACTCTGCACTCAAGAGTGGAGGAGGATCTACTTGTTGATATGCACCCAGTGTTTCTTTGTCTTCTTTTCATTCCAGTTGTCTGTGGACACACTACAGTTCCTCCTCTTCCTCTACATCCAGCAGCTTAATCGTTTGTCTCTGCGCACCTCTCTAATTGGTGAAGAGTGGCCTAGTCATCGTACTCGCTCCCCTTCTCCATCAGAGCGAGAGGCCAAGACCAGTTCTCAGAATAAGGTCCTGGTTCATTTAAATTACCAGAGTCAGACTGAAAACATTATTATAGCATTATTATGTATGTTTTGCCTCATTCTTTCATTCAGATTACTACCTACTGCTTAGTGCAAGTGCCTGCTTTTCATGAAAAGCCACTTGTAGTTCTGTTGTTGTTTCAATTTAGCAGAACTGGGATGATCAAGCACAGCTGTCGTTCATACAAAGTCATCTAGCTGAGATTCTGGAGCTGCTGGTGGAGCCAGGCCAATTGTCACAATCTGGACAGGCCCTTAGAGACTGCCAGGTCTGTGAAAGTCAGCACACATTGTGCATTACTCAACACCAAGAGACTTCAAATGACATTGTGACAGTGTGACAGGGTCATATGTAGTGATTAATTAATATTATCACCTTAGTCTGCAGCTGCACTAGACTTAAAAGAACTTTAGAAAAAAGCTGTCCAGTTGCAACTTCTGTGTTCACTCAGTGCTTTCAAACCATCCTTTTTGGCTGCAGCAAACCGTTAATTTTAGTGAAAAAGCACTTAAACCCATGTTACCCCATGGTTCACTGCCTGCTTAGCAGAAAACAGCAGACAGACACACTCTCAAACTAACTGGTAAACATGGTGGAACATTCAGCAGATAAAGAGACAGATTGTTTCCCTCAGGACTTGCAAAAGTATGCGCCAGGTGATCATGGACACAACTCCAAATGAATGATAATGGTGTTCTGTAGAATGGTGTAACTGCTGGATGTGGAACAATCAGCTGCCAATTTGTATGTTATATTTATATATATATATATATAAGTAGCCAAATCTGTTAAAGCAGTTTTAGACTAAAGATGGGGATATTCAGTACTGTTAGGAAATCCACCAAAATAAATAAAGAAAACAATGACACATTATTTCTGTTGCTGTAAAAGCAAATCATGCATTACTTTTTAATCTTTGCTTACATAATATTCATTGTATGTGTTGCAGACAGAATCATCTGTGCTCTGTGAAATGCAAATGTGAAAAAACAAATACTAATGTGCATCTAATGATGAATTGCAGCTGATTTTGCAGTTTTGTTTTGCCAGATATCGCTTGAGGCTGTGCGAAGCTTAGGCCTGCTGTTGGAAGGCTCAGTTTGCAATGACAGAGTCGTCCTGCCTGTCCACAGGCTGTTGACCAAGGGTCGACTCCAGACACAAGCAGGCTACTCCCCAACAAGTCACTCCTTCCACCTGCACAAGCTACTTTTGTGTCTCCAGCACAGCCTTACACTCAACCCCTTTGGCATTACTGCCTGCCTGCGCTCAGGCAAGAAACTAGCTTGGGCTCAACAAGGTATCCCAAAATCTTCTTGAACTAGGTTTATTTTGCAGTGTCTTAACAGTAATCTATACATAAGTTCTCAGACACTGTCTCAGAAGGGAAAAAATAAAAAGGCAGATATGTGATATTGAATTATATGGGTATGTTTTTGTTATTTAGTGCTTCTTTATGATTCATAACTCTTTCTCTACATGTCTGTCTGGATTTCAATGACTGTCCACCTGTTCTCTTTGCACTCTAGTTGAGGGGGCCATGAAGAGAGCCAAAATAGCCCGAAACACCCACATGGCTCCACCTGGCAGTAAGATGGTGCTTATATCTCAAGTCTTTAAACAGACCTTGGCTAAAACCTCTGACAAGCTGACCGGTGCCAACATCAAAATCCATAGATGCTCAGATGCCTTCATATACCTTCTCTCACCTCTTAGGTAAGGTTAACTTTAAGTAATATAGGTTGACTTATGAACATTGTGGGACACATTTCATTGTGATTTTTGTTGTTTATGCTTCTTCAGATCAGTCAGTGTGGACAAATGCCGTGACAGCACAGTGGTTCTGGGTCCTGTTGAGACCAGCATCCACATCCACAGCTGTCAGAATGTGAGAGTGGTGTGTGTGGCCGGCAGGATGGCTGTTGGGGCCTCTTCGAGTTGCACCATCCATGCCTTAACGCCCACTCGCCCCTTGCTCCTACCTGGAAACACAGATATTACACTGGGGCCTTTTCACACTTTCTATTCCTCATTGGAAGATCATATGGCCAGTGTTGGACTGGCTGTGGTCCCCAATGCATGGAATCAACCCTTGCTTTTGGGGACTGAGGGCCTTGTCAACCTCTCACACAATACATCATCCAATCCAGACCCTGCCTGCTACCGCCTGCTGCCCCCCGCTGAGTTTCACACACTGGTTGTGCCTTTCCAGATTGAGGGTGATACATGTGAGGTACCAGGGGGTTTGCCTCCACTGTATCAGGCAGCACTTGAAGAAAAGCAGAAGAGGATACAGAGTTGGCAGAAAACTGTGATGGATGCCCGGCTGAACAAGTGAGTGGCAAGTCAGCCCCTCTTTATTTTTTCCACTGTTCAGCGTGCTATTTTAGTGGGTGGACAGCCCAACAGAATAGCCATTCCAAAAATCAATAAGAATGTGAGTTAGCTAGTCAGAATTATTATGGAGTTCAGTGATGGCATTGTGTCAGAAAAATTTGGCAAGGGGCTCTACACTCTCTCTGACCCTGACAGCACAGCGAACTACAGGGAATTAATCACTGGATTCCATTTCAAAGGGGAAAATCCTTTGACTTCTATCTTATATTGTTTAACTCTAAGCTCTTCAACATCCTGCTTTGTAGTTTCCCTCTTGTTTCACCTTTATAACTGAATTCTCTTTTATGTTCTCTTTTCTTTTTTTTTCCATTTATGCTCTCAAGGGAGCAGAAGAAGCAGTTTCAGGAGTTGGTGGAGGTCAAGTTCCACGAGTGGCTTCTGGAGACAGGGCACAGGCAGGAACTTGACAGTCTCATCCCACCAACAATGGCTACTCTGAAGGACTCCAAGGGATCTGCAATGGACACATCCAGAGCTAACAAGACCAAACATACGAGGACTGAACAAGAAGTTAGAAAGTCACCCATGACTTATTGAGTTTAGGGCTTAGTCTTGTTTGGGTTTTAATCAGCAGGATAATTACAGTTAAAATTATAAGGTGAGGAGGCATGATAGCGTGCACATACAGGCTGCATGTTGCCTGAAATTTGGATTTGTAAAGTTCTTCAACAAACAAGTATATTTTTCTGTTTTGTGATAATTTACACTTTATGAATTTAGATTTGTTGAGGCAGCTTTTACAGAATTTTCTCTCTCTCATTCTTGAGTAGAAGGCTGGTATGGGCTGCATCAAAACTTCTTTTTAAGAAAAGGCAGTTAAGCCCTTCACCTTTTTACACCCAATAGGGAGTGGATTGGCATGTTGTGAAACAACATTGCTAGACTCTTGAGGGAAGCTGGAGGAAAAAGTCACAGGTGTATCATCTGTAAAGTCACCTCAGACCTTTAAAGGGACATTTTGAAAAAGCTTAGATCTAATGTACTGGGATATAAAACTACATTTCAGTAGAAAACATTGGATGTTGCTCAGGAGGAACAAGGGCAAAGCACTGACTGAATGTGACAGGTTGACAGACCTTTCAGTCATGCAAACATGCACTACAATATTTTCTATAAAAGCATTAATACCGCTTTAGACATGCAGAACTAAAATCCACTTACTGCCAAATGTTCTTGTGTAAAAATAAAAAAGTAATCAACTTTTTGTTTAAACTCAATATATGGTGGTGTCTTGGAAACTGCATTTAGTGACCATTAAAAAAAATGATTGGTTGCTGCTTTCTGGGAGGTTGTGTCTCAGTCTAGTCAGGGTCCTGGAGAACCATGACTGCTGTAAACACTTTGGCTCACTTACCTACAGTCTGAAGTGACTGCCATTTTTGAGCCCACCATTATAAACTTCATGCAGTTTTCTGTAAAAAGTATATTTTCTGTTAGGGAGTTTAGCATTTTAAGATGGATGATACAGATAATGAAAAAATTTAGCACTTTGGGTATTAAGGACATGTTCAGCAACATGTGAACCAACAGTAATCCGCTCAGGTCAGAATGTTTGTGTAAAAATAATGTTAAAAATAGCAATGAAGCCTTTTCCATTATGAGGTAAAAGGAGGGAATATTAACATAATTTATTGAGTATGAAACTGCACCGTCCAAACTTATCTTTAATTTTTATGTATTCAGAGGGAACGTCAACAATACCTGTAGCTACATTGCTCTCCATAGGCTGTATCTTTCACAAATGTTGTGTTTGGGTTTTTTGTTTTTTTTTGCATAGCAAGCTCAAGGTCAGCCTTCAAAAGAAAATGTTGTTCTGACATCTGTGTCTTCAGTGTTGACCACAAGCCTAACATAAGCTGCAATTGTGATTGTGGACATATCCCTAAATTTCTTAAATAAGATGACAATAGTTGATTTGCAGCCAACCAAACAGTATTCCTTACATTAATGAATGATTGTGGTCATAGTTATCATCACTTGGCAAAAACAAGATGGTTACTAATAAAATAAACTTAATGTCAGAAAGGATGGACTATGTTAACACTTTTGTAAACAAAAAGTTTCTTATTCATCATCAGAATTAACACCCAGGTCAAATAGGGTAACATTTTTGTGATGAAATGTGGAAAACTGCTTTAACAGTTTGTGGAATTGAGGCCAGATGTATCCTGGATCTGTTTTTTTTTTTTTTTAATTCACCTGTATGAACACGTATAGTTTAGAATTATAGAGAGCTTATTTTTCCAAAATCTATCCTGCCCCAGGTACTGTTTTTAGCATTTATTATCAAGTGTACTTCAGGCAATAAGCCTCCTGTTTCTGCACTCCCACACATTACAAGCTTGCTAATGTCAGTGTTTTCATAGATTGTGAAACAGATTACTTCAATAGAACCACTGAATGTGTCAACAAAGCAGCATAAAAAGTTTAGATGACCTTGATAAAAGTCTGTACTACTGGCATTGAATTACACGGTCGAGATAATTGACAGTTTTCAAAATGCAGGGTTGATGATTTAAGTGATGACACTTTAAAACTGTTGACTGCTGTTGCCTACTTTGAAAACTCCTCTTCTGATATGAACACATGAACCTCTATGCAGCTTCCACATGAGGAGCACAATGAAGTTTCTCATTGTTGAAAAAACAAAAACCGAATAAAAATTTTGAGTAAAAACATGTTATCTCCCTCTTTTGTTTTGGATAGTTGGACTGTCTCTATCTTTGAAAACAGCAGCATTTTTCAACTTTGTTATGGTGAATCAATTAATCTTGAGTTATAAAGAAATAACTGAAATACACAAATATTTACAAACAGTGCTGTTTGTTGAATATGTGGCTACCAGAGGTGGAATGTGACTAGTTCAAGTCCGAGGTAAAATGTTGAGGAACTATTACTTTACTTCAGTACTTTCCTGTAATATATATTTATGCTTCCACCTCAATATGCTTTGGAAGGGAACACTGCGTTGTATTGTGCTCTGCTACATTGTTTGCTAATAAAATAACAACTTACATTTTTTCACAATTACATACAAAATGTTTTCATGTAAATATTTTACATTATGTAGAATATTTAAAATTAGTTCCAATTTGACCAATTACATTGGAAAAAAAATTACACATGCAAGTGAGTAAGTGATTACACAGTATTCAATGAATTAAAGGCAATATATTTTATTTCAAATATTCGGTATAAAATATATTCAAAACCCTAACATCTTGAAGACGTGCTGCATTGTAATCTGCACTGGTAATCTGTAATACTCTCCGTACTTGTATTTAAGTGAGATTGAATGTACATGTAATTTATGTGTAGTATTGCCACTTTATAATAAAAATGGAGCTAAAATCTTCCAGCACAGATGTGGCTTCCTCTGCTTTTTATCCATGAGGCATAAAGAAGTCATGAGTTGGCAGGTCCTCACCAGGTGGGGGCAAACTGGTGGAGCTGGCATGTGTAACATGGTGCAAGAGCTGAAGCGGGGGTGGGCACCAGACCCAGCCAGTAGAGAAGTGGGGTCAATGGACGCTTACCATGCCCAGCCATTATGCCGTAATCCTTCCTCGCTTTTCTGGAAAAACTGAATAGCACTAGAATCACTGACTCAATTTTTGGATCTCATTTTCATGACAAAGCGATTGTTCCCCTATTGCCTCCCTTGTTGCTGTTTATAAACGTGGGAGAGTGGGGATATAAAAGGGACTGGTGATGGGCCAGTGCAACATCGAGACCTCAGGGGAACCATCAAGTAACATCACCAAGGCTATCTCACACGGTATATCCAAGATGGGCAGGGTGAGTAAGACAACATGGGTCCTGCATTTGGTTCATTTGGTTTGCAGGTAAGGCAAGTCTCAACAGTGCTATTGATTTGTCAGGCGTATTTTTGCAATAGTACGTGTTATTGCCTTCAGTTAGCTGAAGCTTATAACTGCACTCTCTGCTGGAAATCTTAAAGAATGCTTTTCAGGCTTAGTGATGTCAGAAAAGCTTTACGTTCGTTCAGTTCTCTGGGATCTTGAGTGACGGTCAAACGGACAATCACTGCTCAGGAAATATCTAACATTTCTAAAATGATCCAGCCATGCGACTAACTCAGACAGTGTGAAATATGGATGAGAGCTAAGACTCCCATATGTTGCCCCCCCCCAGATTGTCTTCTATGAGGACA
Source organism: Acanthurus tractus (assembly GCA_029783725.1). Taxonomy (NCBI): domain Eukaryota; kingdom Metazoa; phylum Chordata; class Actinopteri; order Acanthuriformes; family Acanthuridae; genus Acanthurus; species Acanthurus tractus. The sequence goes on along the minus strand of JAQNCA010000005.1, from coordinate 2,726,446 downwards.
AGAACTTCCAGGGCCGTCGCTATGAGTGTGATAGCGACTGTTCTGATTTCCACACCTACCTAAGCCGCTGCAACTCCATCCGGGTGGAGAGTGGGGCCTGGGTGGTGTACGAGAGGCCCAACTACATGGGTTACCAGTATGTTCTGACTAGGGGTGAGTATCCAGAGTACCAGCGCTGGATGGGCCTCAACGACCGCCTCAGCTCCTGCAAGATGATCCACTTTGTAAGTCAGCCATTACCTATGATCTGATCTGCTGCTGATGCTGAGATCTGGTAGACAGACTGAGGTCTCTTGTTTTCAATGTCCTGAAATCTGGGTGCAGATCTCTTGATCATTCACTAATCTGTACAAAAACACATCTCCTGTTAGGATCTTATCTCAGCTGTGAAACAGAAGGGCCTAACTTCTTTGGTTATAAACTTGAGGTTGATGTGTCAGTTGGAAGATAGATGAACTGAAAAAAGCCATGAGTTCAGAGGAAAACCAACTGAGGGATGAATCAAAGAGGTCACACGATCGTGTTAATGTTACCACTGACTGCAGGGCTTTGTCAATGCAGACCGATACCTGGGTCAGTCCATTTGTATGATTAGGCTTTGGTCCAACTGACCGACAGCCTGCAGGCAGATTCATGGATGCAACTCACACAAAAATCCATCAGATTATCACTCACTGCATGTTTACACTTTTGTACTATTTATAAAGGCAGGAAACAGTAAGCAAACACAATGCTGACAATGAGGGATGGTATCTGATTGAAGTTAGTTATCTTATTGATGTGGCAGATCATGCCAGATACACTGAGTCTGTACTGGGTCCAAAGACCAGTTCACCATGATGCTCATATTACTGAGAGCTAAACTGTGTTTGCAGTGCTGCAAACATAATTTCCATCTGCTGGCTCTCACTTCCACCCTCCACTCTCTCCCTCACCCACCTGCAACTTCACATCTTTCCTTTGACTCTCATTCCCCTACAACCTCTGTGTCCTCCCGTCAACTTCCAGACAAGTGGAGCCCTGTACAAGATGCAGCTGTATGAGAAGGCAGACTTCGGGGGTCAGGCCTTTGAAGCCACAGAGGACTGTCCCTCACTTCTGGAGAAGTTCCGTTGGAGAGAAGTCAACTCCTGTAAAGTCTTTGACGGCTGGTGGGTTTTCTACGAACACCCAAATTATCGTGGACGCCAGTACTTCTTGGAGAAGGGGGAGTATCGCAAGCCTGGTGACTGGGGTGCTGTCAGTCCTACGGTCCAGTCCTTCAGACGTTTTACTGAATGATTTAACTTCCATCCACTGCTTAAAAAAAGACCTATTATGTTAACAAGTAAATATATTTTAATTGATCATATTTATGATTTTGAACTGAGGTCTCAAAAATAAAAACCTTTCCTGTGAGCAGATCATGCATCGTTTTGGATTTTCTATGTATGTGTCGTTTAATATCTTATGAACCTTTGTGCCCTCACACACTAACAGCAGATATCCACACTTTTCTCATGATTAACACATCATTAGCAAGAACAGTCTGCTGCTTTCAACAGGCCTCGAAACAGCTCACAGTTGAACCACTTCATCCTGTCTGCGATATCTTATGGTAGTAAAAGGTTGGACAGCATCGCTTTCTCGGTTTAAGTCCTTGGTTTGAGTAGTTCAATAGTCCATATACTTAAAGCTCAAAGCTACTTCATCCCAGTGCAGGTCTGAGGTCTATCGTGACAGGCTGAAGGTTGAAGTGAGTTCCAAAGGAAAAACAGTTTCCACCTCCACCTATTAGGAGCAGCTCTGGTTCTTCTAGGTCCGTAAGCTCAGAGCAGAATGAGTGGAGCATCAGAGGCCGAGGCACTGAGATCTAGAGAGAAGAAAACACAGAGCTTTACTATTCTGTCTGACAGATCTGCACAGTCAGTGAAAATGGATTATGAACAAATGAGTTGATATGGAGCACTTCATCTGCTCTTCAGACAACAGACGTGGGACATCACAGCCTGGGGTGGATGTATCAGTTTATGAAGTGGCAATAAATTTAACTTAAAATTACCATGTCCAGTCTGAACTCCATGCTGCTGTGTGTGGTGAGGTTGATAACAACACAACCTGGTACCCCATCTGAATGCAGCCAAACTCCACCGACCACAACCAGCTTTTCTCCAATCAAATGGGCAGAATGAGAGTATCTGGAACATAGTGAATAATCGCAGGTGTTGATGCCCTTTAACGAGTGGTTTCGCATGTACAAGCCCAAAGACAATGTCTTCAAGTTTAGTTTTTATTAACTGAATAATGGGACTTTATTAATGTCTTTGAATAAGAACAGACCTGGGAACAGGAGGTGGCTGCACATCTATTCTTTCCCAAGAAAATCCTCTCTCATTTGGCCTTAACAGCACTGTGTCACCCAGTGGCACTCCCCTTTTGTCTAGTCCTCCAAACATCACCACACCCCCTTGATATGAACATGCTGAGTGGGAATGGCGAGCCTCTGGAGCTGTGCCCTCCACTGACATCTGTGAAACAATACATACACAGACTGGGTCGAATACAAGAACATTTTCATACTGTTCTCCAAAACCTCTTTTACTTTTTCTGTCAGTTTAGCTCAAATGAGTGTTACAAGTCTGATTAACAAACTCTCTCATCGCCCAGCCTGATGAGTGCCACCTGTTTATCTGGAAGTACGAGTTAATTAAGTTTTATCATTAGCATTTCACTTTTTTAAATCAGACAATTTACTGACAAAAATGTTGCCAAAAAGAAAAAGATGAACTTCAAGACTTGCTGTTGGAAATCAACAGTAAAAAAGATAAGATGGTTGTTGTAGAGGACCTAAAGCAGCCAGATAATATAAACAGCTAGCAAACCTCAGTCCAGTGTTGTTGTCCTGGCTGCAGGAAGTAGCTGTCACCCAGAACTGCCTCTGATTCATTCTTTCCTCCAAACACAAACAGAAAGTCTATTCCTATAGAAAAAAATAGAAAGCTTTATTGTATCATAAATAACAAAGGATAAAAAAATGAATGAGTGAGATAGAGAAAGAGAGAGAAATCTCATTAGGCTTATTTTATCTTACCACTGTGGCTGACCACAGTAGCTGTATGTCTCCATCTTGCTGCTGGTGGATCACCTGTGCAGGTCATCTGCTCTACGCTAAGTTTCACTGTGTCTTGGTCCTCTGGGTTGAGAGGGTCAGGGGAACCATTAGCATCTAAGGTTACTCTGAAGACATCTCTGACTGGGTTGAGTGGGGAGGAGCGACCACCATATACCACAATGCCTCCTCCAGGAAGAGAAGTTACAGTGTGGTAAAGTCTAACACCTGGAAGAAAGCAACACAATATAAACTGATGACACTGGAAGTTTAACTGGTCTTACTTCACTTGCACATATTAAATAATTTGAAAAAAATTGTGTAATCAGAGTTCCTGACTGAACCAGAAACTAAACAAAAAACAACTGACAGGAGACAAAAAAATCAGTAGCATCATGTCCTCTAACCCAAATCTGCTGATTGTTCCACACCGACACATCTCCAGCCTCCCTGATCCCTGAGGAGGATCCTTGTTGCCGCGCCCCTGCCTCCTCGGCTGGAGCCTCCAGTAAGCAGGATCTGCCCTGGGCTTACTAAGGAGGTGGCCATCCCCAGCCCCTCCACACAAACTGATACAGTATGCGCACTCAAGGTTGTGGGGCTCCAAGATGGACAAATGGATGGCACTGGAGAAACTGAGGCAAAAAACAAACGAACATCAGAAGCACGCACAATCAAACAAGCCTAACGAGTTCAGCCACAGAACATGTACAAGCCTGTGAACAAAGTGTGTGAAAGGTGTCAAATTACTCAGCAATATTACAAATAAGTGTCAGATTCAAGAAGACGGTTTTCTATTAGAGGTAAATAAAGTGTTAGCTACCTGGAGCATGTGTGAGTAAAGCCTGTGCCATCAAAGAGCCTCGAGATGCAGTAAGGATGAAGTAGTGGGAACATTTCTGGTGCCACTCCTGAGGTTATATAGATACAGAGAAATTCTATTTATTACTGCTAGAGGAAAGTATGATTCTGTATCAGGTAGAACAGACAGACAACTGCAACCCAACACAGTAAGAAGATGCCAATACATTTTCCAACAACTTACCTCAAATTCATCAAAAGGCTCAAGGCTCTCCACTCTGCATCGCTCCTTCTCAGGGATGAGCTCAAGGTAGAAGACATTCATGTCCAGACACACACACTGCTCCCAGCCCTAAAAACCACCACACACACAGTATTTATGAAAATACCATAATCTGATTTAACATTTGTAATTCTTCCACAAAAAATAAGAACAATCACATTTTATGATACATGTCTGAGCCTTCCTGTTTTTTTTCATGGAAATAAGAAATAAACATAGCTGTTGCACACTGTACTTGATTAAAATTGTGTCCATATTGGCCCATTCTGGCGTCTCTACCGGAATACTGGCCTTGTCCAGAAACCTGTGTCTCTGTGCAGTAGTATTTGGGTATTGCTGGAGGGCGTGTAGAGTTGAATTTAGCTTTAGGAAATGATCTTGCATGATGTGACCGAAGGGATCGTTTGGATGGATCTGCTCATACATAACAAAGAGCGACTGTGGAAAGAGCCTTGCCGCCCATCTGATGACAGCATCCGACCTGGAAGACACACAACAAATAACCACTGCAAATACACATTTGCATTACAGCTCCACCATTCTAGCTAAGATCATAACCATTGGTATTTTGCAGGATATCATGTATTTTGTTTTTATTCTGCCTAACCTCATATTAAAATACAGTACATAATTTCAAAGTCCAAGCCTGTACAGTGTATCATGTAAGAACTAAAAGGGTGATACAATTCGCAAGTTCAGTGGATCTCAGACTCTGTCATGTTATGGACGCCTGTTTGATGCTATTAAGGTAAGGGGAGGGTGAGAGACATAAAACCCCAGTTTGATGAGATTTTAGCAATTGAAGACTTTATCACAGAAAGTGTACAAAGCTGCAAACCTTACCATTGTGTTTTCATGTAGGTTAGTACCACCTCAGAGAGAATCAGGGTAGGGGCAGCCCAATCTAACCCAGCTGCACCCAGAGCCTCTTCCACCTGGGACTCCTCTCTAACATCCACCCCCAGCAGTTGATACTGATCACTAGACACATATGCAGGTCCTGAGGACACAAAAGCAGGCGAATCTAACACAACTCATGACGTGCAGGTTACTTTTTATACTTTTAAAAAGAACATTTCTTTGAATCACAAGTGTGTTGTGTGTGTAGGGAATTACAAACCGGTAAGAGAAGGTAAGTGAAAATCTAACATTCCCTTGAGAGTAATATTAGAATCGATCATTGCAGCTTTACGACGGGTGACATCAGGAAAATCTACTTCAAACACAACAGTCCTGTCAAGCGCCTTGTCCGCCTGAAGGCGAAAATAAAGAGAGTCGAACCCAGCACCCAATGACAAAATCTAAAAACAAGAGGAAATGGGACAACAGACAAACAAAGAAAATAAAAGACATATAGTAGACACACAGATTACAAAATTTGCAAGCCTTCACAACACAAACTTTCTAATCAAAATAGTGTTGGGTAATGTATTGATACTAGCCTGTCTCTTGGGGCAGTTTTCAGTAATGTGTAGAAATCTCCTCACACAGTGGTCCACAGCTCTCCAACGCACATAGTAACCCCTATGCCATGCAAATACACAGTTAGCCTTATTTTCATCTACTGCATACAGTATCCCGTATGCTACCGGACAAAAATATCAAGGAGCTCTAAAATATTTTCATCAGTATGTTTTATTATTTTCTAATAAATAGATTTCAGATGTTTTTGTGTATATGTGTGTATTTTCATGACAGCGTGTACAGCACAAGGTACATTGAATCTGATCTATTCAAATCAGATTTGGGCCACTTTCATATGTGGTTCTACGGATCTGATTTTATGAAATGCAAAAAAAATCATTAAAAAACAATGACCATGTTTACAAAAAAACAGCTGTACAAAAAAGGAAATAATGTAAAAATAGGATCTGAGAAATAAATCAAGCACTAAAGCTCACAGTGTGAATGGAGCCTTAATTACATCCAAGATATTGCATCAATGTTTTCAATCAAGGCTGACTCTTGTACATGCATTTTAGCTTTCAAAAAGGGCTGAAACCTGGATGACTAACTCTCATGCACAGCTGAGTATAAAGAGACTCCAGTCCCTGCAGACCTGTTGATAAGCGGGGCTCTCCTGGCCACTTTGCACACAAAATGTTGGAGGAAGACGTCCTGGACATAGCCCTGTGCTGCAGCTGACACCTTGCTTACCACACTGCTGTCATTGGTTCCCTGCACCTGCCGCATGCAAAACAAAAGCAAACAGCAAGAAACAAATCAGAGCCATCATAAATAAAAAATGTTTTATTTTTTATTTTATACTTATTTGTTCAAGGATTCATCCCATGGATATGCCTTTTCGTTATCCTGGTCGTTTTATTGCAAGCTTTGCACATCTGCACACGCTGTGGTTTTTAAAAATTTCTCTGCATCTGAAGCTGCAACTATGTGCCTTTAGACTGAACTACGTGTTCATTTTTTGTGTGAACTTTTTGACGTTTAAAATTGCCCTTCGTTCGTAAAACATGTCGCAAGTGTTGGCTTAATATCGTCAGTGGTTCAGTTTCGTTAGCACGCGGCTGGTCAGTGTTGTGTGATGACTTTTCAGGACACAACATTCTGACGCCGCCGGGTTTTGCTGATAGGTAGCATATCCATTAAAACGGACAGTTTTATCCTGGAAACCTTGGATTTGTGTTTACGACGGAGGTACTACAGGCTGATATATCTGCAGTCAAAACTAACTAATTTCTACATAATGGGATTTTAATTTATAAAGTGCATTGTAGTGCTGCAGCACGTTGAGATCAGGCGAATTTTTAAGACATTTTGCACACTAATAATTTTTAAATATGTTTAAAGTGTAATGTTCTGCGAGTTAAATCCCCATAAAATTAATTCACAGTCACAATGTGCATGCATTTAAATAAACTACAATGTTTCCCCTTTGAACTTTTATAGACTGAAGGTATACAGAGGCATGCAATTGAAATAGCTCATTTAAGTTACTAATACATCAAATAAAGTATTTAATTATATTCCGCCAATAATTTGAACATAATTTACGCATCAGTTATTCTAAGTTAGAGTCAAAAGTCAAACTTACCGCGATGTCACTTCCCTTCTTCTGCTTCTGTGTGTTTGTAGTTGGCATAATGTCATCAAACTGCCGCTTCACTTCGCAGGTTAACCTCAACGCACATTGGGCAGTGTATGAAGTTAGCGTTTGTAATTAGGTTTCTTGTTTTTGTGAGCTGTCCTCTGATCGAAATAATTCAGCATCTTTCACGTGTAAAAGACTTCCGGGTATTTTCGAATCTGCCTTCTTGCGCCCCCTTTCGGCTTGGAGCCCAAGACTCTTGATCAATTCATATTCCTTCAAGTCTATTTAGATTGCCCAGTGCATTTGAGGTAATATTTGTGAGCAAGTGGATATAATATTACGGTGTCTGTATACTTGGTTTGGGTATTGATTATGATTATTGTTCATTAATATGTCGTTAGTTAGTTGTTATCATTAACAAAAACATTTTCCTAGCCTACAAAACAGCAGCGACGCCCCTTTTCACGCTGGTAAATTTAATCTAAGCGAAGAATCTGAAAAAGGGAACATTGACAAAAAAGACCGTTGTGGTATGCGGTTAGAGGCTTGACAATGCGGCACTCAGTGCGCCTGCGCCAATTTACAGGAAGTGTTATTTCTTTAACCAGCTGATAGCCAAATTGTCAACAGTTAAGCCTGCCATACCTGCACTGCTTAAACGACAGTGTACACGGTAAATATTTTTACATTTTTCTTGCATTAGCCGCATCGTTTCTAGATGGGAAAGTATTCTTGCTTTGTTTTATTTGGCGTCGAAATATGAAGCTTAGATTCAGTTTAGTCTCGTCCGACCTGAGTGGTGGAAGCGGTGTCCCGTTAGCACGTAACGCAAGATAAGGGCTGGTGACCTGACAACATTTACTGTAGGCTAACCTTAACGCTCACCGTGACAGACTGCAGGAATGTCAGCTAGCTTCTGTCAAAGTATTTCACAGCAAATTAATATTGATGTCTAAGCGTGTTTCAGATGACTTCTGTACTGCGGTGATGGGTGTTCAGCGTTGTTGTCAGTGAGGTAGGAGGCAGTAATCTGAGGTGCAGCATCCCTGTTAGGCTCAAGTTTGACTGCAGGATTACGGAACATCATTTGCAACGGGCAATATTTTCAAACATGGCACTGTTACAGTGTCACAGAGTAGTCACGCAGGACTGGACAATGTAAACCTGTGTTGGCGCAATGCAATTTTATGTCTCGTTATTCCTTGGTTTCATGCCAGGGAAATCTCCACCCTGTCTTATTTAACCCTTCTCCTCAGACTCTGTGGCTGTTGGTAGTTGGTGCCTCCTTGAGAATGATAGAAAAGTGAGTGACAGGCCATGTAAGGTGTGAACACAGAAGACTTTCAGGGTGCTAAGTGTAAAGCAGCGCATCTGCAATGCAAACCTGCAACTTGCTCTTCACTTAAATTCAGGTCTTCTCTATTCCTCCACATGAGACCACAATCTTCATACTACAAATGCAATGGAAGAGGCCATGTGGTGTGGGGAAAACAATAATAGTGTCTGTCAGGTAAACCATGATGTAATCTTGCACCAAAACAAAACCTTTCACCCATTTATCCAGACACAACAAGGAGTGAGGAGAGATCAAGACACCTAGACACCACACTCTATTTGGAAGGCAGTGCAAGTGCTCCACTCCAGGGAGGAGGCCCAGCCCCCCTGCCATCTCCTACACGGGCCACCATGAGCTCCAGAGGGAGTGGAGGCCGCTCCAACGGCACACTACCACAGACCAAGATCTGCCAGTTCAAGTTGGTGCTGCTGGGTGACATGGCTGTAGGAAAGTCCAGCCTGGTGCTGCGTTTTGTCAAGGGACAATTTGATGAGTTCCAGGAAACAACCATAGGAGGTAATGACTGAGTTGTGACATGTCTGTATGAGAACTACTGGGGGAAGCTGAGAAGGTGGAGCTTTGATTTGGGCAAAATCTAATGAGGTGAAAGAGGGCATAGCAGAAAGGTAACCTGTCGTGTTTGGTGGGTTTTGTTAAGCGGGGGTGCTGGGGGGGTGGGTGTGTGTTGATTTTAGGACAGGGAAATTTTTTATATGGGACAAAGCAGGGCCGGAGCGCTAACACAGCCAGGCTCCCAGGTAATAAAG
>JAQNCA010000005.1:2699599-2716707 GCA_029783725.1 Acanthurus tractus | reverse complement strand
TATGTACAGCTGCATTCCTGGCTCAGTCTGTGTGTCTAGATGATACCACAGTAAAGTTTGAGATCTGGGACACTGCAGGGCAGGAGCGCTACCACAGCCTGGCTCCCATGTACTACCGTGGTGCTCAGGCTGCTATTGTCGTCTTTGACATCACCAAGCCGGTATGGTATTCATAGATAAAATTAATTGCTCACCTGTTTATGTTGGTCAGGGCAATATTGACATAATAAGTCCTAAACATGTTTTTGGTTTTCACCATTGCTGGCTGGGGTATTTTTCTGACCCTCAGGGTTTTTATTCAGCTAATACAGTCAAATTAAAACAAACAAATTAGTATTTTTTTTTTATCTTTAATGCAGAACCTAAATCGCAGTATCAGATAAAAAAAAATCTTAATTCACTATCTGCAATAAAAGCAGTTTACTGTCCTACTATATGCTTCTCTGCACTATCAATTACAGGAAGTGAGCTGCTTCTTTCTTAACAGAAGAATAAATTCCAAAGGTTGTGTTAGGTGTGTTGATGGTTTATCTGACCTTAGAACGTTATTTGTGCAGGAGACTTTTGAGCGAGCCAAAGCTTGGGTGAAGGAGCTGCAGAGGCAAGCCAGTCCTAACATTGTTATTGCCCTGGCTGGGAACAAAGCTGACCTGGCAGAGAGGAGACTAGTAGAGTATGAGGTAATTCACTTCTGTCCAATCTGTTTGTGAGCTTTAGCCTAAAAAACATAACTAATGGTTATGTTTGGATGGTAATCACTGATGAATACAGGTCATATAGGTTGTGTTAAGTAATGAATATCGCTAGGTAATAAAGGTTGTCAAATGCATGTGGACTTACTCAGATTTATGTTGTGCAGTCTGAAGTCTGCGCTCTGCTGAGTGAGGCTATTTGTAGACAGAAATAATTCACTTCTCTTAAGGGTTAGTCTTTTTTAGTGTTTGAAGTTTTAAATGACTGTTGATGTTATATTTTAATATATTTGTGGACTGTGTGGCACAGGAAGCCCAGACATATGCTGAAGACACTGGTTTGCTCTTTATGGAGACCTCTGCCAAGACCGCCATGAACGTTAATGAGCTCTTCCTGGCCATTGGTGAGTGTCCCTTCATGTTCTTTTGAACTAATAGTGTCATTTCAGAAAAGGAGGAGATTTCAAGTGTAGGTTTACGCTGGATTCAGTTCGGGATGTTCTCCTGTCAGTTCGCAGTGTAAGACAGAAACTGTGCACAGACCTTTCAACAGGAAATTAAAACAAATACCTAAACAAGTGATTTTGACTCTAATCCAGATAAATTTATTTTAGGAAGGATTTGAAAAATGTGATTTTTTTTCAAATGTACTTTCAACATTTCCCCCTAAAAATGACTTCCTTTGATGTACATACAAGGTACATGTACATATATGTATCCCAATGATGTGGATTGTGGTGTAGTTTTAGCACTCAATTCACAATTTATGCAAAATATTTGTTTTTAAAACAATTCGTTTTTGACCTCTTCACCCTTTCCTATATCCTTGTAAAACAATTCATGTAAATAATAAAATAATAAATAATTAAAATAATTAAAATAAGGATGTAAAAATCATGAATAAGATTTTTCAAGTTTGTTGTATGTGTTCTGAATACTTTGTCGTGAGAGAGTTGAGACTGTAGTTAATTTTAATGGCAAAAAATTAAAGCAAGCAAACAAACATACCAAAAAAGACTTACATGACAAAATATTTTATTTTTTTATGTAGCAAAAAAGATGCCAAAAACAGACACCCAAAACCCAACACATGCAGCACGACATCGGGGAGTCAACCTCCAGGACCCGGATGCCCACTCTACTCGAGTTTGCTGTGGTGGGAACTAGATCTCTACAATTCTTGCTAGTACTTCACCATCCACACTACCACAGCAAACCATGTTGTCTCCTTCAATCGACTTACAGGGGTGGGCCTGGTGCGGGGAAACCAAGTATCCACTCACCCTCCCACCCTCCATTCATCCTCCTGTCCAAGCAGACAGAAAATCCGAGACAGAAATATCAGAAAGGAGAGAATCAGAGGAAAGGAAGAGCAAGCAGAAAAGAAGGAGAGAGACACAATGTTTCACTTCTGTGTTATCACCAACTGAGACTTCTACATTGGGAAAAATACAAGGGGAGGTGTAGGTGAAGACAGAGATTGAGAGGTAAAACAAAGAATGTGGAAGACAGTGGCAACCCTGTTATAGTGTTAAGCACTAACTGTGAGTTTTCTTTCGATTTTTTTCCACCGGGCATCATTTCAGTCACAGCCCTGTGATTGCATAAAATGCACAATGAGCAGCTCATGCTGCTGAGTGGGCAAGAAAAGGAAAGTAGGAAAAAGGGGTCAAGACATCAAATTAAAAGCCAAATGGTTAGGTAGTGGCTGCTTTCTTCTTCTCCTTTATCAGGGCCTGCACCTGCTTGCTTTACCTTGTCCTATTCCTGAATTAATCCAATCCTGTTGTGAATAATGTCATACACTGTACCACCTGAATGACAGCATAATTCACCATCCCTCTCTGTCGTGCCAGAGCTTCAGGTGTCACATGGAAGACCAATGGCACAGTTTGCCTAACATAAATCAATTTGTATGTATTTATTGTCCAGTGTTTTGACTTGTCTTGACTGCTGGTAGTGATTCCCCACTGTGTCTCTGGCACTACTTTTTCCCACGACTATTCTCCTTTGTTTTCCAGATAGAAACTTGAACTCATCTCATTAGATGCATGTTTAAACTTCTACAAAGCTCTGATTTAATTAAATAGATTTTATTTATAAGATTGGCTTTTTTACATTGTGTCTCTCAAATACATTTCGTCCAGGAAACTTGCCTGTTGAATTAAATTTGACTGCCGAAGTGAACTGTTGCTCAAGCATTTTAGGTTTCAATGCCTTGCATGAGGACTCATGAGAAAAAAATGTAAAGCATCACAGGCACTACCTCTGGCCAGAAAACATATTTAGACTTGATATGGATTGTGTTTTGACACAACTTAAACAATGCTATTTATGAGCATAAAATCATTAGCTCTAACTTATTACTTGCCTGTAACAAAGCACATATCCTTTAAAACCCAAAGAAAGGAGTATTGCATCAAATACACCACTGAAGTCCCTGTTTGGATTAAATATCTATAAATTATGTCATTTCTAAATGATCAGTATGAGTGCTAGGTCTAACTGCAATAGCTGTAAGTTTGGTAAACCATGCTTCTACTCAGATGAAATGATTGGCATAAAGTAAATGAGAAATACTGTTAGATATATTGGGGGCTGATTTAGAATGCACCTGTACCATGCGCTGTAGGAGAAAATCTGCCTTTCTTGTGTTTGATGTGTCCCTCAACTGTCCCCAGTCCCATGGCTAACTTGTTGGTAAACATGAAATCATGGTGATCGTAACCGGTTTTACTAATTTATTTAACCTAATATAATGCTCATAAACAGAGTCGTGCGCTTGGTTGCCGTTCAAAGCTTGGCTGAAGAAATTAGTAAGTAATTGATAAAAACACACACAAAAAAAACAGAAGTGCCTATTTCCAGTTTTATTTTTTCTGTGAATTATGTTTGAGGCTTTGTTTAATGTGCTTCTTAGGCAAAATGTAGGAAAACATTTCTCTGACATCTGCTTGTACCATAAACAAATAACTTGGCACCCTGTCATGGCTCTTTGTATGGATGTAAAGAGATCACGTTGAACACTGTATGTTTATACATTGTCTTAATTTTAATGAAAGTGTATGTTGATTTTAGCAGAGCACACTTGTGGACCTGGAATGGATCATTAAAGGACACTAATCAATGTTATAAAACTGTTTGGTTTAAACAAATACGGGTGTCCAGCAAAATCTTTGCTTTCTTTTCTGATTTACAACCATGCATTTTAGGCATTTTGATAAAGGATCCCAAAATGAGATAAGGCCTATGATGCCAATCTGAATCAGTATTTAAACAAAAGCAAAAATGATCTGTTTTTTTCCTGTAGGACACGACTCCTTATGTACATTGAATAGCATTCATTTATTCCATCTTTATCGATGCAAGTAGGTTCAGTGTTTTGTGCAACTGAGATGAAAAACGTCATTAAAAATACAACATTTTTCATCAGCACCTTGAGTATGTATAGTGTTTAATAAAGCTGTGAATGATGCTTTGAATGCAGAATGCTGATTGCCTTTCTTTCACTTGCCTCGTTCCTTGGATAAGTGAAACAAAAGACACAGAGAGAGTCACATTTTATTCGTTTGTTCTGGGTTTGCTTTGTCACTTTTCAATGGTTTATGATGTCATTAATTCATTATTAGAAGGATGTTTTCATTTTCCAGTGTCTAAACTATATTGTTTTGAATTTTTTATGCACAATATTCAAACCACAAACAACACATCTTTTTCCTAGAATTTCCTTGGTTTAATTAAAATATATAAAAAAACATTTTTTTAACAAAGACAACATTTTTAGCTATAACTACCCTTCTGTAGAAAAACTAATTCATAGACTAACATTTGTCATGTACAGTCTGTCTTAAAGACATTTTAATATAGCCATATCTTTGCTTTGTTCAGCTCAAGCCAGTAGCTGTTAAAATGCAGAATGTACATGGGTGTAAATGAATGAAGTTTTACAAATCAATATAAACCAATGGAAAATTGTACCACTCTGTGGCAAATGGTATGGACTGAGTCCTCACCTTTGACCTTATTACCCCCGACCTTTAATCCTCACTCTCATCCTCCACAGTTGTGTAGATCACCTGGTTCCTCCGCTTGATTCTAGGGGTTGTGCCTCTGCTGTCAGGATGCCCAGTCTCATCGCTAGTGCGTTTCAGGATACGAACAGCTGTGGCATCCTCATCGTTGCCTTCACAGAGCCCTTCCCTTTCCTCTCTTAACTGACACCGGGCCGTGGCAGGGGTAGAGTGGGAGGGAGGTGGCAGGTTCATTAGGTCAGACAGATGAGCAAGTGATGAATCAGATATGGGCTCTGGCAGAACCAAACGACTGGGGGTGTGGATTTCACCCACAGCTACATCAGAGAGCTTATCTCCCTTTACTGCTGTTTTTGAGTTAGACTGGCCCTCAACCTCCCCCTCTACCTTCTCTCCCTTCTCTCCCTCTTCTTCCTCCCACTCATCCTCTATTGTGATCTCATCAGGATTAAATGAACTTGACATCCCTGAAGTGTCGCTCGGGTACTCGCTGGGCTCGTCCACACTTCCTACACTATGTCCATCATCATTATCCTCCTCCTCCCCTCCAATATTGCCCTGAACTCCCCCCAACTCATCACCACCCTGCCCAGCCTGGGCATAGATATCTGTGAGACCTAGCATGGCACACAGCTCAGTCGTCTGAGGGTTGCTGTTACAGCTGGGGGCACCATGGGGCTGGGGGTTGCTAGGGTCATAGGGTGGCACAGTCCGGCTGAAGTTATCTGGAATGGCAAGTTCACCACTCAAATCCTCCACCACCTGCATCATAGCTGCTTCTGAAGCTCTGTAGTCCCACCTGATGGGTGAAGACAATCCACAATATAAACTGTATGCCAAACAGGTGTGTCGTTACATTTAAGTAAACTGCAAAAGAATAAAAACTCTGTGAGAAATTAGTTACTGTATGGACTATTCAATTTACAGAAGTTAGACAGTACACAGAAAGTACTTAATGGCTAAAGGTTCTGAAAACTGCCAGATGAAACTGTATTGAGGAAAAATAATGACTTATTTGTTTTTGTTAGTAATTATTTCCAGATTGATTTGCACTGTTCCATAACAGTAAATAGTTTTTGTACCTACATAGACTGAGATGGATAGCCTATTTCTCACACCTGTATGCCATTTACTACACAAACTATGTGTGCCAGTTTAAGCCTTTGGCCCTTTGCACATATTCAGGCTGAAGAAAATATTTCACTGCTGTCAGTGTTATTATATATCACATAAGGCCTGTATCATTAACACTTGTAACAAGTAAACTTAATGTTTGTGGCTCTTGTCCACTGTCCATTTTTATACCTAAACAAGCATTAACCATAAAATGCATTAAAAAAAATCTAAGTGGCCTGTTCTTCTCCTTGGGTGAGGTGTATGGTCATTTTCACTCTTGACTAATTGCACTATATAAATTGAAATTTATGTCTTAAAAATCTGTGTACCGTTCATGCAGGCCATTATTCTCTGGGGGGTTCCAGGGATGTGGGGTGGTCCTTTGTAGACTGTTGGTGGCCTTTAAAATAGCAAGCCACTCTGGATCATACTCAAGACCCTCAGAAGAACCTGGTCTTTCTTTAACATCCACGATCTGCAATACAAGTGTTTATAGCTCAGAATCATCCCTTCATGGTAAGCTTGACTGTGAATAGTTAACAACAAAGCCTTCTCTTACTTGTAAGAATTCCCTATAGGGTAGACATTTATCCAGGGACAGGAACTTGGTTACACGTGGGGTGGCATTACCTTTAGGCTAAAGACAAGAGAATTTACTGAGTTGGCGTAGTACAATGGTAGATGTCTTAGATGTCCACACACAATTATCAGAATCACAACCTAAAATGTATCAGCACTGGATATTGATATAAGCAGGAATACAGCTGTGCAAGAAAACAGTCTACTCACTGGATGCTGCATTATGGCAGCAAATTTCACATGAAGGTGTGCAGAAAACCAGTAGCTTGGCTGAAGGTGACCTAAGAGTTCAGCAGCAGCAGGGCTTCCCAGAGTGTTGGACTCTACTTCCTGACGCAGAAATTTCTTCTTTCGCAACAATTCTCCTGTACTTCCATAGTAGTAGATTCCCTGAGGCCAGTCATGGCTCATGAAAATATCTATGGGCATCTGGATCTAAGTTAAGATAAATATTTCTCAATCAATACACACTGTTTAAACAAAAAATGGATAACCTTCTGAACTGTATGCAAAAGAACACACCGAATCTATAATATTTACCTGTTTTAATTTGAACACCTCAACATTTCGGATGTGGTACACACTTCGAAGTGTATCAGGATTGTATGGGGGAAATTCATGGTGACCTTAAACAGCACAAGTTTTTGGTTAACATACTGCATGAAGTGCAATACCTCAAAAAATTATGATGATAAAAAAAACCAAACAAACAAAAAACACCCTACCCTTTCTGTAATCACGAGATTTGAAGATTCCAGATAAGCCACCAATTCTTATCCCTTTGTAGCGAATAACACCAGCATAACCTAGAAAAATATGGTCATGTTAGGCCTGACAGTTCACAAATAGAGAGGGGGACAGATTAATCCAAACTACTGTGCTCTGGTCCCTACCCAGATAGTAAATGTTGGGTGCCACCCAGCCTCCATAGGGAAGCTCCTGCAGGTGATTGGAAGCCTCATGGTTTCCTCCAATGAAGATGGTCAGAACTGGAGCCTTCTTCTCTCCAGAATAGTATCTGCAACAAAGACAGTGATATTAACATTCTAAATACTTTCACTCATGTGTTTGGACACAAAAAAGAAAGATCAAAGAACTGACTTGTAAAAGGTCTGCATCATTCTGTATTTGGCTGGTACTGCCATGCACTTCATGTCTCCTTCATTTCGGACTGCTTGGAAGTCTCCGCAGCACAGCAGCAGTTCCACTTTTACCCCTTCCTTTTTCTCCAGATACGCGATTGTCTCATAGATTTTGTCCAGCTCCCCATGGCAACAACCTTCCACTGCAATCTTCATGTTGCACAATAGGAAAGCAGATTCTCAGAGAAAATCACAGTCTTGGTTTGTATTCTGCGCTCACCTAGGGACTGTCAGCCTCCACACGGAGATGCAGAGATCTGCTCCTTTGTAAATAATCTTTTGGTTATCTGTTGGGATACAGACAAAGTTTAAGATACTTATGATGCTATTTTTTCATTAAAAACTGTCAAGCATAACAAGAGAGCAACGGCATGCCTTGAAGTCAGTAGGCTTTACAATTAAATGTCAAGTTTGTGCATGTTATGGAATATAAATAAGGTAAACAAAAAAGGGACGATGAAAACTGAATGACACGACTCAAAAGAGAACAAAGTGACCCCTTTAGTCTACCCCCTCGCCCCCAGTACTGTAAGTCAATGTAAAACCAGTTAGTATGGTAACTATTTTTTTTTCTATCTTGGATTACTTTAACCCTCGGTAAACAGTTGCTTTGACAACAAATAAACAATGCTAAAGAGTATGGTTTAGCACATTGGTAGGCATCCTCTGAACTCCACAACAGTTACATAAAAATCAGGGGAATGTAGAGTAATTGGAAAGAACAGCGGGACTGTATACATCACCTGTATATGTGAGGCTGTATAGGCTAGGTGTATTAATCTGACACGCGGGGCTGTTTTTACTCAGTATTCAACCCAATACCCGTGTCTATGAGGCCTTTGTACACGTTACGTTACGTCCAGTTTCTATCATTAAAAACAACATGGCTGCCAAAATTGCTAACAAAACAGAGCGTGCATTAGCTACCTTAACAACGTAGATTATCTATTTCAAGTATAACGTTACTCATTGTACCATATCGATGCACGCTGAAACGTCTCGACACCAAATAGTGGACCATATATCTCTCACAAGCAAAGCAGAACACAATGAGCAAACAATTGAGTACTTACGACGGTTAAAAAATAACTGAAGATAATTTGTGTATGTTCCATACAGTGCAAAGTTACAAACTTTTTCTGTAAATCATGTTTATGTTACAGGTTTGCAAAGACACGACAGAATGAATTTTCCCACTTTACCTCTACCACTCATGGCGCATGCGCAGTGCGTTCCCGATTTGAGCAAACCAGTTTCGACCCTCGACAGTAGATTCCACGAAAAATGGCAAATGTATTTTTATAAGGTTTACGTTATGTTTAGTATAAGATCTAAAATTTGCATCTATTATACACACTAATTTCACTTATTTTTATTTCTATTATATGATTTGTATGGGTCAAGTTTATGTATCGAATCTATCTCCGTAACATCTCCTACGTCACATTAATAAACAATATTTACTTAAATGACAAATCCACTGCCTGACAGAGAGCTCCAAGTTAGCAGTGTCATTTTTTGTAATTTATCTACGGCTAGCGATGACAGCCGGGCACATTGAACAATATAGTTATATAGTTTTTAGTATAACGACATCGAGGAGTTGAGTAATTAAGCTGTAGTTACTTTTTAAAAGCCGCTCACAGTTGCATTGGGGGGCGGAGTGTCTGCAAAGTGCTGCGCCGATTGGGGCGCTCGATCGGGGGAAGAGAGATGGCGTGCTTGTTGGAGGCCCCTCTCCGCATCAGTGTTCTATCTGTGAGTGTCACTCTCATAGTTTAAAGTAGCGTTGTCAACTTTACAGTGTGTGAACTCCAACAGCGTTTGGTCAATATAATTCTATCAGTATTAAAAAGAGTCCTAGAAGAGTCAACATTAGGAGGGTTTATGTCTGCTGTTAGCCTGAAAGCTAAGTTAAAGGCTTTGCAACATATAGCAATGTAGCGGTACGCTACGTAGCTGAAAGTGAGAATGTTTTATGTAAGCCTTCGCCCGAATGGGCGGGAACGTCTTTAACATGTGAAGGGATATATGCGTTTAATGTGCTCGCTCTTCCCGTCGGGGTTACAAGAAAACCAAATCAAACGCGCCATTGGCAGTGTCAGTCAGAATGAGTTAGCAGCTAAGTGCTACGAGCAAGAGTGCTGTCACCACTGTTCATTTTTGAAAATATTGAAACACATGAAATATTACATTATTCGAGTCGAAAACAAGTTGCAAGAAAGGACTTCTTAATCCCAGCCGTCCAATATTTTTTGCCCCACACCATTGCAGGTTGCTCATTACTGTAGCAAACTTAACATTGTTAAGATAGCTCCGACTAACGTTAGCTAACTACTAGCATACGGTTAAGCTAGCAGAGCTATCATAGCCAGCTGATTGCCTACCACTCGACTGTATATAATTAGCCCTGACAGCAGTTAAAGGGTTAGGTATTATAATGTGTTCTAGCAGGCGACAACTGTTAGATGTAATGTGTCCTTTGTTAATGTCAAAGAGGTAGCAAAACGAGAAAATTATTGATAGTATTAATGTACATTTATGAAACGCCCCCCTCTCTGGGCAGGATGCATGTAAGAGGTATTATTTGTCTCCGACTCTTCTGATAACATTAATATGGTACACCAAACTTTATCTGTCGAACTGTACTCTTAAATATGCATTGTAACTCGTAAAGACACGTTTCTGAGGGTACAGAATGTGCTGAGCAACGTTGTGAAGCGCGTGAAGACACCAGAAGCTATTGGTTGCAGGATGTTGTTAACTTGATGAAGTGTGCTGCCGAGGGTCATGTGGAAAAGTCTAACTAAAGCTGTCAGTGAAAAAAACGAAGTTCTCTGCTGTATTATGTATCAACTTGGTGTCATACCACCTGGGGCCCTGCCATGCATGTTGTTGTATGTGTTAGCTTACATGGCTGTGGGTCTGCATATGTCGCAAGCGTTTATATTAGATGAATAATCATAGTAGAATTAGTTAAAAAATATTTAAGACCTTGTTTCATGACATTTTTTTCTTAAATGCTTGCTATTTTTTTCCATTACAAAGTAAACCTGAATAGGTAGACATCTATTCCAACAGTCTCTTTTGCCCAGATTTTCAGTTTCCGTTTGTTGTTAATTGATGTTAAAATGTGAAAAACTTTAGTGGGCTGAAATCTTCGCACAATTTTGGTTGTTTTCTGTGTGTGTGTGTGTGTGTGTACGTACGTACATGTTTTTCACTGGAAAATACGCAAGCTACATGTGTGCTCTCATTATTTTTCTAGCACACCAGTTCTAGCTTGAAAATTAACATGTGTATGGATTATGTCACTTATGCTTCTGTTATTATTTGTTCTCATGCAGGAAGTCACTGCCACTAGTCGCCATTATGTTGACAGACTGTTCGACCCTGACCCACAGAAAGTGCTGCAGGGAGTCATGTAAGTCCACCACCACTTGATATGTAAAGGTTGACCTCCCAGATAGGGAAGCCAAGTGCTGAAATGTGTTAGTTGATTAAAGAATTAACTTTGTAGAAAACATGACTGATGGTGGTGTTCCTCTGCTAGCATGAACTCTTAATCACAGGCTTCAATGAGACCTACTGTGTCAAAATGCATTTCACTCCCCCGTGTGATTTTGTATCACTCTGTTACTCTCGCTGTTACTCACTCTCTGTCTCAACTGCAGTGACCTAGACTCTGCCTATTTCATCTTTATTTTTAACTTATGAAGAGACTAGCTCTGGTTACGACTTGTACTGCTCCACTAGCTGAGCACCTGACTGAATTGACTGCCTGTTAAAGCTGTACTTTTCCACCAGCCCCACTCACCTGCTATTTGATATTGTGTGTGGCACTTAAAGAGTAGAGAAAAGCTGCAGGAAAACAGAATGCAGTGAATACAAAAATGCTCATTCTATGTTCCAAAAGAGTTACATGGTACGATTTCTTGATGGAAGCCTTCTCTGCCTAGCTGTGGCTCAGGAGGTAGAGTTGGTCGTCTGTTTTTCAGAATGTTGTCAGTTTGTTTCCCGGCTTCTCAATTCAACATCTTCTTGTAACTCCACATCTTGTTGCCTTCTTTTCTTGTGACCTTGTGTTTGTGTGTCTGATTTCAGTGACATGAAGAATGCTGTCATAGGAAACAACAAGCAGAAGGCCAATCTGATCGTCCTCGGAGCTGTGCCGAGGTATGCCTCTGCACAGTTCCACCTCCACTGTCTCCTTCATTATCTTTATTCCTATTTATTGTTTTCTGAGCATAAAATTGTTGCTCAGGTACACTCATTGACTGTTGTGGGACATCACATGCTTTTTTCACAACATGTCTTATCAAGAATTACAGTGTCAAAAATACAGAAGCTGAATTTTTTATGCTTAAGAGTTCAACTTACTAACAATATCTACCTTGTAGTTCATGGTAACTCAGCACCCTTTGCAGAGAATTTTCTTGATTGTGTGTCTTTGTTCATTGGTTCCAGGTTACTATACCTGCTCCAGCAGAGCTCATCTAGTCTGGAGCTACGGACAGAGTGCTCTGTGGTGCTGGGCAGCCTAGCCATGGGCACTGAGAACAACATCAAGTCCCTGGTGGACTGTCACATCATCCCTGCCCTTCTTCAAGGTTGGGTGATACCACACACACTCATGCATACAATACTTAGTATTAAGGACAACATCTTTTTTGATTTGAAGAGACAAAGACCTATACAGTGCCTGTGTTTTGTGCTTGCAGGTCTCCTGTGTCCAGACCTGATTTTCATTGAAGCTTGTCTTCGATGTCTCAGAACGGTTTTCATAAGTCCAGTCACTCCTGTGCAACTGCTCTATACTGTAGGTTTTCTTTAACAAGTTTTTGCATGCGACATACAGGAGCACCAGTAAAATTTTGGAAATAACTTTCCTGATTAGCAAGCATACTGAATACAGCATACAGCAGAAGTCATATTGTTTATGAAATTAATAATTAAGATTTTTTTATTATACAATGTAATGTAATAATAACATGAATGTGTACAGTAGCCTTGTCTTAACAAAACAGCATAGCATTAACAAGTATTAAGCCAAATGTGTGCAAAATTCTAAATCTAAACAAATTCAGATATTTGAATCTGACAAAATCCTGCGTAGTGAACCAAAAAAAAAAAAACAGACAAAAAAACCCCAACTGTATCATTAATTACTGTTTACTTGTTGGAGACTCAGCCATTTAAATATGAAAGCAAAGCAGTTGTTAAAAGAAACAAAAACTTAAATTAATTGTTTTTTTCGGTATAAGAGCAATCATTTCATGTTGCACAACAAACATGTGGTGATGAATAATGTCAAAAACACTGATTAAGGCAGATTTCAAGTGGTTGTTCTAATTTTTTAAACAAATTGATGCAGAGGTAAAGTAATTATCGTAATTAGTAGAGTAATTATTGGTATTTTAATACAATAGTATGGACAAGACGAATTCTAATATTTCCCATCTCAAGTTTATATTTGTGTATATTTTTTTTTAAAGGACTCCACTGTGATCCCCCATTTAATGTCTCTACTGAGCCGCTCACAGAGAACCCAGGAGTACATCACACAGATCTTCTCCCACTGTTGTAAGGTATTTGTTGGTATTTGTTTGCACAAAAACACAGTGGAGTCCATTACACTTGTTGCCATACCAAGA
The DNA here is from genome assembly GCA_029783725.1 of Acanthurus tractus. Classification (NCBI taxonomy): domain Eukaryota; kingdom Metazoa; phylum Chordata; class Actinopteri; order Acanthuriformes; family Acanthuridae; genus Acanthurus; species Acanthurus tractus. Next base: position 2,703,493 of record JAQNCA010000005.1, on the reverse strand, counting down.
TTTACTGTTGATTAGATTTTTGTTATTTCAAGACCCCGGAGCACCAAACGGTTCTTTTCAACCATGGAGCCATCCAGAATATCGCTCCCCTACTAAATTCACCCTCTTATAAGGTAGATATCACTTCTGCCTCGTGAGCGTATGTATTTACCCAAATTGATGTTGTGATTTTTCACTCAGTTACTTTTACTCAGTTACTAATTTATTTTTCTTTGCTTCCAACTCAACTGCCTCTCCAGGTCCGGATGCAGGCGTTAAAGTGTTTCTCAGTCCTGGCCTATGAGAACACTCAGGTCTCCATGACACTAGTGAATGGTGAGGAAATTTCCTCGTCTTCTCTCATCTTCCTCTGTGTGTGGCTGCAACTCTGGGGGTAGGCTCATTTACTTACCGGATGGTCGGCAGTTCAATCCTCAACTCTTTCAGTATGCACACTAAAGTGTCCTTGGAAAGATACTGAACCCTAAATTACTGGTGTGTGAATGTGTGTGAATGGGTTTCTGATCAGCAGACTGGCATCTACCTGCCATTCGTGTAAATGGGTGAATATTGACTTTGGTTGTGAAGTGCTTTGGGTAGTTAAACAAGGAAAAAGCTATGTAAATGCAGTCAATTTTCTAGTCCACTACTCTTCTCTTTTCTTCTTTTATAAACTTTACTTTTTGACCTCAGTTTATCTTTGTCTTTGTTGCTAGTGCTGGTGGATGGTGAGCTGCTTTCTCAGGTATTTGTTAGAATGATGCAAAGGGATCAACCCATTGAAATGCAGCTAACAGCAGCCAAATGGTAAGTGGCAGAAAACAATATTAACTAATTTGTGTCAAAAAATGTTTGTATTTCTCATACATTTATTTTTGCTTGAATATGACCTCTCCTTCCTCTGTGACAGTCTAACATACATGTGTCGAGCGGGTGCCATCAGAACAGATGACAGCTGCATAGTCCTGAAGGTTAGACTTTTCTGAGTTCTCTGCAGCTGCCCCTCTAGTAATCATTATTATTGTTGTTGTTACAATAATAATAGGAATCAGTGGCACTTAATTTGCTCTATGTTACTTTTTTAATGTGCATATAACTTGTTATTTATCCAGACCCTGCCGTGCCTCGTTCGGATGTGCAGTAAAGAGCATTTGCTTGAAGAGAGAGTTGAGGGTGCAGAGACGCTGGCCTACCTTATGGAGCCGGACGTTGAGCTGCAAAGGATTGCAAGCACCACTGACCACCTGGTGGCCATGCTTGCGGACTACTTCAAATACCCTAGCTCTGTGTCTGCTATCACTGACATCAAGAGGGTGGGTCATTGTGCCTTAGTGAGACCTTTTCATGTAACATCATCAGTGAAAACTCAGGTAGTTAACTCAGAGTTAAAGAAAACTACAAGTTTTTGTTCTGCTAAACTCTGAGTCAGTTACTGTGGCAACATTGTCCATTAAGCAAACTGCTCCCTGCTGCCATAATCACCACCATAAGTTATGAATCTATAATCATTAGTGTTTCTGAAAGTTGTGAATTGCAGTTTTTGTTTCCTAGCAAATAATTAGTAATGCCAGTTAGTATTATTATCCCTGCATCTAATATATCAACATTTCTGATAAGAAATATTTGACCTATGTAACTAGAGGGATAACGTCTTTTATCTTAACATTCTGTGACCTTTTACATCATACACCTGGTCACATTTTGTCCCCTCTGTTCAATGCAGCTGGACCATGACCTGAAGCATGCACACGAGCTCAGACAAGCTGCTTTCAAACTCTACGCCTCACTAGGTTCCAATGATGAGGATATCCGCAAAAAGGTGACCCTTGTCAGTGTGAGGTTTGTTTGCCTTTATAATTGTGCATATTAATTTCTATATTCTAATTAGTCCCTTGCTTTTTTTTCTTCAGATCACAGAGACTGAGAACATGATGGACAGGATAGTCAGTGGCCTATCAGAATCCAGCATTAAAGTTCGTTTGGCAGCTGTCAGGTGTGGTGTGAAGCAAGTCTTGCTCTGTATTTTTCCCCTCGATGACGACACACTGATTTCTTTCTTTCTGGCTCATTTGCAAATAGTTCCCTTTTAAAATTCCCCCTAAAACCCATATCAAAAATTTGCCTGCCCTTTGAGAAACAAAAAATCATATGTCTATTCTGTCAGTGTTTTTTCTGTAATCCCCTTTGAATGTCTAACTTACATCAGAATACATCAGATAGCAGGTTGTATTTTATTTTTTAAAAACTTTTACCTTGAAAATATACCTCTCTCTCTACCCACGGTTTCCTCTTTAGTATTGACTTGTCTTTTTCTCTTTAGTTGTATCTATGACCCAAATGGCGCTTAAATATAATTAAAGTAGGCACTAAAATTGTATAGTTTAACTTACATTTTGTTGCAAATTTTGTGATATCAAATCTGCATAACATATCAAACTGAAAAACATTTCTACCAAAAGTTGTTTAGCTGTGACTTAAATTTTCCCATGTTTGTGTTTGTCTGTTTTTGTGTTTTCCTCCAGGTGTCTTCATAGTCTTTCGCGGTCAGTGCAGCAGCTGAGGACAAGCTTCCATGACCACGCGGTGTGGAAACCTCTCATGAAGGTCAGTGGAGTTTGAAGAAAACAAGTTTTAGCGAGTGCGTAAAGGAAGGAATATCTTTGTACATGTGTGTAGAGGAAGAAATTGTATTCAGCTCTCTGGATGTGTGCATGATGCAAAGAGGTGGAGTTGCATTTCCTTCCAAAACACCCTCAAGTTTCATTCCAAAGAGCTACTTTCAAGGAACCAAAAAAATCCTTGAACTCATAGCTGTCTGCTTTTCCACCCTGGTCTCAAGACCTGCATATATTATATTAGGCAAACTAGTCCATGGATATTAAAAAATGACAGGTTTTTAGCATAGTTTTTGTGTGCAGTGATGATTGCAACAATGTCCTGAACTTCTTTGTCTGTCAATCTGTTGAAGGGTCTCTTCTGTAACTTCATATTAATAGGCCTGAGGACAATGAACATAAAGCTAACTGGTTTGGATCTATATTTTGGTAACAGACACAATAGTGACGGCAGTGGAACCGTGACTTAAGTAAATAAATAGGCACATACAGAGTAATGTGATGTGTTCTTGTTGTATGTAGCTGTTACAGAATGCCCCAGATGAAGTCCTGGTCATGGCCTCCTCCACACTATGCAATCTACTGCTGGAGTTCTCACCCAGCAAAGAGGTGCACATTTATACACACAATGATACATACTAAAAACGAACAAAGAGAACTGAATTTTATTCCTTTAATATTGAAAGTATTTGTGTTTGCTTATCTGCAGCCCATCTTGGAGTCAGGAGTGATTGAATTACTATGCAGTCTGACCCAGAGTGACAGTCCTGCACTCAGGGTCAATGGAATCTGGGCCCTGATGGTAAGAGAGGGAGGATGGGCTTGTCACAAGCATCAGACTTTTGGCTTTCCAGGACTGTAAATGTTTGGATATAATCTCATATTTTCTTGCTCAATGCATTTTATCTTTTTTTGTGCACCAATAAAGTATGTTGCAGAGTGTGAAAGTGTAATGTAGCACAACCAATGATCTGTTATACATTTTAACACAGCTACTAAAGTAGCCAGATTATTTCAGACCAAATATACATGTTTGTGTGTCTATGTTAAGAACATGGCGTTCCAGGCAGATCAGAAGGTGAAGGGGGAGATTGTTCGGTGTTTGGGTACAGAGCAGTTGTTCCGCCTGCTATCGGACCCTGACACCAATGTGCTGATGAAGACCCTGGGTTTGCTGCGCAATCTGCTGTCAACACGCCCAGTAAGAGAGACAAACATACATACACATCTATCTATCTATCTATCTATCTATCTATCTATCTATCTATCTATCTATCTATCTATCTATCTATCTATCTAT